>PNEQ01004184.1:172816-184907 GCA_003012365.1 Medauroidea extradentata
CAAAACTACATTTCTACCACAGAAGAAAACATAATGTAAGTTAAAATTTCATTGTAAACATTTATAAGTGATTCTTGTAAAATTATTTTATGACATACAACTCAATACATAATGTTCTTCACATTTAACTTAAAAATGCCAAATATGTTACAAATAAATTACTAGGTGGTATAAATATAATAACAGTCAATTCTACTTGTTAACCAATGTGGTAGGCCTACCACACAAACTAATTAAATATTGGTTACATACCGAGGTTTAGTTCAACCTAAAGTTTATTTTATGTAGGCCTAGACTGTTTTTGCCTGTCTTCTTCATAAAGCTCTTTCTTACCTACTCAAGTTCCAATGTAAAAAATTAGATTTTCCCAAAAAATGTTTCACCAATTCTGAAACATTCAGTGTAGCCTATATCAAACCTAAAAAGAGAGGTTAGGGTTAAACTGCAAAACATGTTTGATGTTTCCTCATATAGGTACATTTTTAATATTTTTAAAATTCTATTTCTTTGGATTTCTTTCGATTAAATAAACTTGATTCAAAATCACTCTGAGCTAAAGTATCATGTAAAAAGCCAACAGTATAAAGTCACTAACTAGCCTACTAAGATTATAAATGTACAGACTTGAACAATGTCGATAGTCATATTTAGGTCTAAGTAGGCTACTAGGCCTACTTCTAACATTTTAAGTAGGGCCTAAGACTAACTAAGCATTTAAAAAAACATATTTTTAAACCATAAAACAGTAACAAGCAATTGATACCAGATTGCGGCAATGTTTCACTGAGTTATGCTTCAAACTTTCACAATATGCAAAATTTGCTTCTAGGGCTATAAACTTAACCATTAAGTAAGAACGATAAGAGATCCTCGTCCTCGCAGAACATCGCTTACTACGAACCACATCTTCAACCAACGACGTCAATTAACGCATACACTGGGGTCGTGCTTATCAACATGGCACAATTTAAGCCCAAAACATGTATAACACTCATGGCTTTCCATAACCTGAGCACCACGTCTTCAGCAAGAACGGCGTATTACAAACTACCGTGTTTCATTAATAATATTAAAATACTTTGCAATTCATTACTAAAACTTTTAAGGTTAGGAAAAACATTGCGTGCAAAAAATTATCTGCGGAATGAACAAGGGAGGGGGCGGAGCAGAAAACACATGCGAGTAAAATTTAATGCCAAATTGCTTTCCACCCCTTATTTTTTTTTCTTTTAATTTTGCAGGCAACCTACTTCATCGTCTATTACGTACTATTTATCTGCGACAGTGAGACATCACCATAACACAACAGGACTCACAAACACTACGTCTATGTCAAAACCGGGCCAACAGGTAGCCAATCTACTTGAACAATGATATCATACCTGTTTTCCATCGCTTCTTGGCTGAATAACATTAACATCCAAGTTAGCTGGCAACACCAAATTCACTTTTGAAATATCCGACTGTAAATTTTCACCGATTTGACTAAATTTGTCAGGCGCCTTGGGTTCGTTGCCTTTTTCAGGCCATGGTGCCATCTTGAACGTCAAAGAACCTATAATTGGCCAATTGGTTATCGGTAAAAAACAATTCCACGCGCATGCGCATAATTTATACTAAAACAAACCGTCATGCATGTGCAAATTTTATTCATCACTACTTTCACAGGAACGTATTGGGTTTAACGGAAATCAACACGTATATGCGTATTTTAAGCCATTAACCATGTGTTAGTTTCGTTTGACGTGCTTGACTGCAGTGTGGTAAGGCATTGCCATCGCATTGTTATGAAAATGTTCTCTATGACAAATTCACACTGAAGTAAACCTTCGTGTTTTGCCAACTCAAGAAGTGTACATGATAAAGAAAAGCGCTGTCGCGCAAAGAAAGTATTTGGGTATATTCTCCGAAGGTCAATCATCAATGTTTGAATGTTGTATGGCATTTAAATGTTTATAATCATATGGGAATATTTAGAACAATTACTCGTTAATCTTCAGTTCATCTTCCACATGTTAAAGTGACAATCACAAAATTAGTAATTCTAAAGAGTAGAACTTAAAATAGCGTTTCAAATAGAAAATAGCATTTCCAAAGTATTTCCAACTGTATGATCTTGTGTGCAATAAATAATAGGCGTATTTTAGCGGTTGAATTGGTAGCGGTACCTGTGAACAGAGCATTTTAGCGCTCATGTTTACAAGGATGTTTGCAAACATGCTGCAACCAGGCTGAGGGTGTTTGCACGTTTCTGGCAACCGAGGCAGGAGGACGGTTACAGGGTTTGTTCACAGGATGTTTACCTTTAATTTTATTTCCTGTTTTGTTTCGAACAAATCTGAAACCAAAACAAACTGTATTTATGTGAAATATTGACGAAACTTAAGTTATTTTAAAATAAAATGATGCAATATTAATTTTTCATCATATACTGGTGCATAATTAAATTTATTTCTACAATTTATTATGTTGTACATGTAAAAAAAATTGTGAAAGTAGTCTATTTTCCATTAAACGTTTTCGTGAAGAAGTATTTTCCTTTATACAGTCCAACTCTATTCCTGATAAGGCAATAGCAAGTACACAATTTCGTAACTCCATGGTGGTAGCCATTTATGTTCACTGAATATTGCATTTTAGCGATTTCTTGTAAATGCAAACAGATTCGGCTAACGCTTGCTAACAGCTTGTGACCAATTCAACCGCTAAAATACGCCTAATGTTCAAGGGTCGATTGAAGAGCCATGTGAGGAAAAACTTGAGGTAAAGGTGAAACAGGAAAACTCGGTGCCATCATATGGCACTGCGTGAGGAGTCGGATATTTGTGGCTCTAATAATAATAATAATAATAATAATAATAATAATAATAATAATAATAATTACCTCTTGGAGTTGGCTTTCACTCGGTGGCAAGCTCACATGCCCCACTCTCCCCCCAGACCTCTCCTGAACAAACCAAACCTGTCAACCCTCACCAGCTCCTCTCTAAGCACATTCCACTCCTTCACCGACCTCACCATCATTGACTGTCTACCCCTCTCCATCCTCCTCCACACCCTCCGGATCTTAAGACTGTTGTTCCCTCTTCCTCTGTAATAACCCTTCATAAAATGGGAACCTAACATTCCCCATCCTCCCTCTCCCTTCACCACTCTGAACAACATAACAAGTCTCTCCTCCCTTCGCCAGTCCTTCAAAGTACTGCAACCCATTTCCTTCATCATACTGATGGTCTGTAATTAACTTCATCCTCTCCCTCTTGCCCTTGCCTTCTCCACCTGCCCTTCACCCACCTAGCAGCTCTCCTCCGAACTTTCTCCAGTTCCTGCGTCTCCCCTTCCAAGTAAGTATCCCATTCTGCTGCTGCATATTCCAGCATTGGGCGTACCATTGATGTGCATGCCGTCTCCTTCACCCCACCACTGACTCCTTTCAGGAATCTTCCTAGCATTCTCAGGTCCCATTGTCCCTTAGCAACCACTCTCTTTACCTGTCCCCTCCGCCCAAGGCCTTCTTGCAACATACTCGTGTAAAGACATAGTCAAAAGTACTGATAAAGTTTTCGATTGTAAAGATGGTCATTGGTTCCACATATCATATCTTGTATCAATATATTAGTTAAAGAATAGGAGATACCGAACTAATTAAAGGCAATCAGAAGATGAAATGGTTCTGTGAAGATTGTGATGGTACAATATAAGTGCTTCTGCTTTATGGTATTATATATGAAAAGTTAGATGTGCTTTATAGTATGATTGACAATCTGGTAAAAGTGGTTATTAATTTAAAACTTGATAATATTAAAGTTAATAAGAAACTTGAGACAGTTGTATCCTAAGTATCGAAGTTAGACATTCACTACATGCGAGACAAACAAAATAAATTTAGTTATGCTAACAAGGTAGGGGAAATGAATCAAGAGTTGAAAATATGTTCCTAGGTCGAATCCGATCCAAATGTATTAACAGATGTAAGTAAATCTAAAGCAGTATCTTCGGATAATGTCAATGTCATTCTCGCAAGCAATGCTAATGATGTAATGACTGTTAAGGAATTTCGAATCCGAGAAGATGAGTGAGTTGAATGAGAAATATATTGGAAAATGTTAGTTATGCTAAATAAAAATAAACAGTAGAAGACAATAAAATTGAGTGTTAACTCAATTGGTGAAAGTAAACAACAAAAGTTAGGTGTTGGCAGTTCTAAGGCAAAGCTAGCTATTTAGAAAAGACAGGTGGTGTTGGGTACAGCTAAACTGTGCTCAAAATGTAACATAGTAGCTGTCGAAAAAATAAGATGGATATTTCTAACAAGATTGGCAGAGTCGGTGAACTGTAGTGACATTATAGAGCACAATAAGTGAATCATTGGGTGTAAAAGTTAAGTGTGAGGACATTAAAACCAAATACCCAGGTTATAAATCATTTAAGCTGGGTGTTTCTGAAAACAAGACAGATAAGATTTATGATCCAGAGTTATGGCGTGATGGAGTTCTTGTAACTAAATTCTTCTTTTCAAGGCGTCAATCTAAAGGAAATCGAAGTGTAGAAGAACTCGATGGGGATATTTCAAGTCATAAACAAACCAATTTTTTGGAGGAATCTCAAAAGAATGCAGTACTGGTAATCAAGTAAATTTTAATTCTGGAATACTCTTCTTGAATGCTCAGTCTCTTATGGATAAATGTGATATGTTAGAGGTTATGCTCGAAAATTCTTTGCATGTTGCATTGTGTGTATCTGAACATTGGTGCTCCTCTGATACATGTAACATGGTTAGGATTTATGAGTTTACTCAAGCTAGTATGTTTTGCTGTAAAATATATTCAAGAGATGGTGCTGGCATTTACTGAAGGACAGGTATTAACTGTAGTGTGGTCGATGTTGAGTAATATCGTAATGAAATGAACACTGAAATTTCTACTGTGTTGATATCCAACATGAAATTAATTCTCGTTGCTCTATATAGACCCCCGAATGGTGATTATGCACTATTCATTATTAACTTAGAGCAGCTGTTGATCTTTTTGAATTCTTTAAAAATTCTCTGCAATCTTGTCTGGTAATTGGAATATTGATGTCAGAGAAGAAAAAATATTGTGAGCACTCTTAGAGGTATGTTAAGGTCAGTGGATTATAAATACGTTATAAATGCACCCACAAGGGAAAATGCATGTCTTGACAATATTATTACCAACATTAGGAATGACCTAATCCATGTCAATATTTTAATATTTTAGATTAATGTTTATCGGGTCGCAACCTGATTGAAGTTATGTTGGAGTTAAATGTGAACTTGGATAGAAAAAAGAATGAACATATCATGAATAGATCTTTTAATCATAAAAATATTGATACCCACGTAGCATGCGACAGTTGGCCAACAGTTGGTAAATAGTTGGCACAAGTGGTTGATGAGCAGCCAAGGAATTCCCAAGCGGCTATCTTGTGGGCCACATGCGGAATGCCAAATGTGACAAAATTATTTTTGGCTAGCCTATGGGCTGTCTGTTGCCAGCCAACTGTTGGGGTTGTACAAATGGCAAGCTTGTGGGCCATTCATGGCATCCCAACTGCTGGGAACATGTAAGCGGCACCCTTATGCAAGTCCACCCAGAGAAATTTCGGGCCCCTGGGCAAATGTGAGTTTGGGCCCCCCACACCCCCAATTTTTTTACGGTTTGAAACACCTGTGGTTTGAAAAATTGACTCATCTGTAAACAATATGTTTATTTACTAGCTGGTGCAATCCCCGCTCGCATAATGCCAGCCGATTGGCCATGTCTACCTCCGAAACCATTTGGTGCACCTGCCCATGGTACGAGTGTATGGTCCGCTCCGGGCCCCTTGAGACCCCGGGCCCCTGAGCATTGCACCCCCTTGCCCACCCCTCTTGGCGGGCCTGCCCTTATGGGCCATCTGTGGCATGCCAACAGTCAGAGACTGCTGGGATTATATAAGCGGCAAGCTTATGGGCCATTCGTGGCATGCCAGCAGTCAGATACTACTGGGGTCACTTAAGCGGCAAGCTTGTGGTCCATTCATGGCATCCCAACTGCTGGGAACATGTAAGTGGCACCCTTATGGGCCATTTGTGGCATGCCAACAGTCAGAGACTGCTGGGGTTATATAAACGATAAGCTTATGGGCCATTCGTGGCATGCCAACAGTCAGATACTACTGGGGTCACTTAAGCAGCAAGCTTGTGGGCCATTCATGGCATCCCAACTGTTACTAATTGCTGGTAACATTTAAGCGGCACCCTTATGGGCCATTTGTGGCATGCCAACAGTCAGAGACTGCTGGGATTACAAAAGTGGCAAGCTTGTGGGCCATCCGTGGCATGTCAACTGTTATTAACTGCTGGTATCATGGAAACTGCATGCTTATAGGCCATTTGTGGCATGCTAACAGTTTGAGATAGCTTTGGGTTACATTATCAGCAAGCATGTGGGCCATTTGTGGCTACCCTGCTGTTACTAACTGCTATGAACGACCAATTTGTGGCATCCCAACAACAAATGTTTTGGCACTTCAACTATTACTGCTGATGACATGTGGTGCAATTTGTGGTACTTTTATCATATATTAGTATTTGTGTATTATCTGAAGTGGGCAGGAAATCGTGAAGCATTACATTTGTGAAATTTTACAGAAAATTTCCGTTTATGTACGGAACCTATCGTCACAAAGTACAAGTAAATTAATTGTGTTTATAGACATTGCAAGAATACACATTTCATTAAGATTAAAATTATATGCATAGCATACAAAGCCGTGCAAATGTTGACATCAATTTATTATTAAATTGAGAAATGTTTTTATACTAACGGGAACTGTTTTTTTGTCATGTTTGCTACTCTGAGTGCAGCGATGTTTTATTGATTGTGTTTTGAAAATGACTATGAATAAATAATTTATATTTGTTAGCTGTAATTGTACCTGTTGAAGAACAAGTGTATTCGATTTCAGAAGAGGGTAACGAAAGGTAAGTGATGTATAGTTAGTAAAAATTGTATTCTACGTTATAATTACTAACCACGTGGTGTTAAGGTTAGGTACGTTGCACTTTTTCTTCGCTTATGTTTGTTTCCGTGAGAGAGGTGTACTCTGTAATGCAGTAGAATAAATGTTGGTTGAATTAATAATGTTTATTATACAGGTTTGTGCTATACCTAAAGCAAAGTAGGCTACATATGGTTATCTTTCTTGAACAAGAAGGTGTACATCAGCGGCCTGATGCTGGATTACAAGAAGCTTGCCAGCAGTTACCCAACAGGTGGTAGAACAGTGGTCCACAAGTGGCATGTTGGCGGCTTACAGTCTTTGTGTCGTCACTTAACAGCTGGTGGCCAACTTACGGTTGTACGAAAGCAGAAAGCCTGTGGGCCACTTCTGAAGCTTGTGGCCCACTGATGGTGCCAGGAGCATGACGGCAGTAACCCGCTCGTGGCACACGAGTGGATGCCGCTTATGGCTAGCTTGTGGCACTGTTGGCTGTACACGATCGTGCCACCTATGGTCCATTTGTGTTTTGCTATGTGGGTAGGGTTAATGCAGCACTATCTTCTATTGACTGGATTAGTGAGTTAAGTTTTTATTTGTACGATAGTAGTTTTACTGCATTTGATGTGTTATTTAAAATAATTTTAATAATAATTGATGAGTATTTCCCACTACATGTTAAAAATTATATTAGTAAGTATTCTAACAGTAAAATTTCTTCTACAAATTTGTTTGTTTTTGATTTAAAAATATTAAGGAGTAAATATTGGCTGTAAATACTATAAATAAGCAAGCAAACACTGTATGGACTTAAATGGCCTACATGTCCTTACATGAGCTTAAATTTGTTAAACTGAAAGCTAATGAAAGGTTTATAAATTCTTCAGCAAATAAATGTAAAGCAGCTTGAAAAGTTATTACTCCTGAAAGAGCACCTTCTTCTGGGGGTCGTGATGTTAACATAACCCCTGAGTAATTTTCTAAGTATTTTTGCGACTCTGTTTTGGATGTCTGCAGTGACATCCCTCATTGATTAAAATCAGCAGCTGAATGTGTATCGACCTGCAATAAGGTGTCAGCATACTTCCATTGGGACTTGGTATCGACCGATGAAGTTTTACAAATTGTTATGAAAATGAAAATGTCCAAGGTTTTAGATATTTTTGGGCTATCTAGTGATTGTGTCAAACTTATAATTTGTACAATTATTGAACCCTTGAATTGGCGAATCAACAAATGTTTATGTACAGGTGTGTTTTCTGATTCTTTCGAAGAATTAAAAGTGTGCCCATTTATGAAAAGGGACCAAGTGACCAACCAAGTTCGTATAAGCCTATAATAATAATTCCAATTTTTTCCTAAAATGCTTGAAAATGTAATGAAAAATCAATTGCATAATTATTTTGAGTTCCATGTGATTTTTGTATGGGTTTCGATCAGGAAGGTCTCAAGGTGATGTCATTGGTAACATGGTTAAATTTATTATTTCCAAACTAGAACTTAAAGTTGCGGCTTCTGCAACTTTTTTAGATCTTATGAAGGCTTTTGAGTGTGTTTCCATTAATATCTTGCTTTTGAAATTATGTCACTATGGTATAAGTAGTAAAGAATTGTTTTTTTTTTAGGTCTTATCTTTCTGATAGAAAACAGGCAGTATATGTAAATGGTCAGTATTCTGATGTAATTTCAGTTGATTATGGTGTGTCGTAGGGATCCATTTTGGTTCCTTCATTGTTTATAATTTGAATGAATGACTTCTCACAAAGTGTTTCCACAGGTGTTATTCAATTTGCTGATGACACTTCTCTCTTTAGTGCTAGTAGTTATATTATGGAACTTAAAAAAAAATGAATAAGGCATTTATTGAAGCCAACTTATGGTTTCAGGCTAATGAACTTGCAATAAAAGAGTCCAAGACACAAAGAATTTATTATTCCTCTTGTAACAATGACCAGGTTGCCAATATGTACTGTTTGTCTAATGTTAAGTTTTTAGGTGTGATCATTGAGAGAGGTCTGACTTGGTAAGGCCATATAATGTGTGTGTGCTAAGTTGTCTAGAGTAGTGTTTCTACTGTCACATTTAAACATTTTGGTTTCTATGGCTGGTCTTAAGAATGCCTATTTCGCTCTTTTTTAGTAGTGTGAAGTGGGTCGTTCCGCAACTCCCACTCTCTAAGCCCGTCGTGCGCATCTCGCCACCTGGTGCGGAACGGGCCGGGGCGGCCATACCGCCACTGCATATGGGAGCACACCCGACCACATGGGTGGACAAGGTAGCGGCGCCTAGACTCCGCCCCCGCGATGTCGAGTGTAGCCAGTATGTGCATCAGCCTCTCAGAACTGCTGTTTATTGGTAGGAAAGTGCTCCCTTGACAGAAACGTAAATAAATCCACCTTGTAAACACACACCTTGTTTTAGCACTCCCATGCTATCCCCGTCAAGGAGGATCACACCCCCGACAGGCAGAAACATTTAGAGGCCAGGGGTAGTTATGTTTAATGTGTGTAATTTATCTGTAATAACTTTTCGTACTTAACCTATATTCTCGTAGAAACAACCCTGCGCCTCGCGGCATGTTGGACTCGCCTGTGCAGCCAACTTAGCCACGCGAACATCTTCGCCTTTTCTCCCACAAACCTTTTTCACGTAATAATTAACCAATTAATATCAGTGCTGCTTCATGTGTCTAATTATTAATTCTATGAAATTCTACAGTGTCGATATCCTTTAGCATCTTGTAAATCAAAACTCAGAGTGAACTTAATGTATGTGAATTTTTAGCAGACTTTCCCTTTAAACAAATTTGGGACTCTAATCCTCAAGATTCTTTATTATTAGTGTTTTGGGCCTTTGCCCCATTTTGTAATTGTATGTTTTATGTGTTCGGTGAATGCTTCCCGTGCTTTGGCAGCACGGCGCCATCAATGAGGGAAGTACTCGCCAGTTGGCATTACACTGCGGATCGAGACGGTCGATGTGCGCGTCACTCCGGGACCTTCAGAACTTTGCATTCAATCATTAGTAAATTCATAGTCGTCAATTTACTCAGAACCTTTTCTTTAACTTTGCTGGCCCGCAGGTGAACCTCTCAACCCCTGCAACTCAGTGCCCAGGGGCGATATTTAATTCAATTTCACACCAGCGTGGTGATTTTGTTGACAGCGTCGCCCACCAGTCGGGCTCAGGACCGGGTCCGTTTACTGCGCCGCCAGTGTGTGCCATTATTGGGTAAAGGTGCTCTTCTATAATAAATACGTTTCTACCAGAACAGGTGCGTACTTATTGCTTGCCGCTTCACAGCCACGGGGGCGCGGGACTTTCAAACCCAGATTCTGGTGCAAGACCCATTGGGTATATTTGGTGTGTGTCTTTCTATCCTAGTGCTACGGGCGTCGGGAGCGCCATAAGATTCCCCTACGTAAGTAACCATACCAACGTCGAGTGGGGAGCGTTTTCTCGCAAAGCCACGGCTGTCGGCCACGTGGTCCTGTAATTTAGAGTCACTGTTCTCTGAGTGCCCATTCTCTCTTAACGGCCTGGCGCACGTGGCAAAACAACTCCTAGTCACGACACCCACTCGCGTCAAGTATTACATTGGATGGGTTAAGATTTTGGGGTAATGGAATAGGAATCAGAAGAGTTTTACTTATACAAAAGAAAGCTATTCGAATTCTTTCACATGCTAACTGGAGAGCCAGTTGCAGGCCCCTGTTTATAAAAGAGAAGATTCATACAATAATTAATTTGTATATTTATGTTTCTGTGCTCCACGTTTATATTAATTAAGACAAATATTCTTTAAATATTGATAATCGCTCTTATAAAACAAGGCAGTGCCATATGTTAAGCAAAGATAGTGTAATATTAGGAACAACATAAGGGAATTAAAAATACATATTAATTATAATTTTTAATAATGACATGTTAGTGTTGAGGGCAAAGGGGGTGGGTGTGCAACTCTGCTGCGAAATTCTGGCAACACTCTAGAGGCTACAACCTCGAGCACTTCGGTTTTTGACATACCGCGATGGTAATGTTTGATCAAGTTAAATTTTCGCATAGCAAACACAGTGAGTGACTCGCCTTGCTGCTGTGTTTGAAGCACTGCGTGGCTACCCGCTTGTAAAGACAAATACATGCTAGCGAATCGCAGCTGAAATGGGGTGAGAAACTCGTCCCATTTAATACCATAATGTGTCACTGACTTGAACCAGTGTCTTGCGTCGCCTGACAGTTGGTTTCCAACACAACTAGGACACTCGTCTTCGCACATGCCATACCGGTACATTCTGGTAGCGCAGTCATCCATGAATGCTTGTGGGTCTTCTGTTATTGCCCCTGAAAAGTTCGGTAATGATTAGAACCTGTTTGGTGTTTTCGTGTTTGAGTTTTTGGTCCCGCGCACGTGTGTCTCGCATATGGTAAGCTGGTTGGCGACGTGGGTGGTAACACTAAGGGTGTCCCGGGGTGCAGTTCGGGTTGCATGTTCTGTCCTATTATTTGCGCATGGACGTGGCTTCGTCGGGTGCACTCGTGGCATTTAAATCCGGTGTCTGTCGGTGTTGGTCACTCGTCCCGCGGTACACGCCGCTGATGTGCTTGGTATCCACACATCTCACACTTCAATACATCAGCCCCTGTGCAATTACAGCTGTTGACAGTGTGTTGCAGCTCGTTCCCGCTCAATAAGTCGTGAATGTCCTGTGACGTCGACCGGTCCTCACAGGTGTTTGCATGTCGAACTAGGCTACGTTTGGTCAGCGTAATGGTGGTGAGAAGGGCGCCAGCATAGTCTGCACTCGGACTAGCACGAGACTCTTGTGTTTGTAGGGTCGTGGTCGAACACCCGGGCTAAATACCTGTGAGGGGTCTGTCTAGCTGACAGCGATGAATACAGTTACCTGTCGGACATGTTATGGGCCTGTCCACGCCACAACCACACTGTATGAAAGCACTGACTCTAGTCACCTATGGGCTGGTGACACGCCAAGGGTGAAATGGGTACTCTTAAATGGAATAAAAGAAAAACTCACCAATTGAACAGTTTCCTGAACATATATTACCTGGAATGTAATGATGATGA
>PNEQ01004185.1:7437-23644 GCA_003012365.1 Medauroidea extradentata
GTCGAGTTCGTCATATGTTCTTTCACTAATGTTGTATTCAAATAGGAAAATACACGGAACTACGTACAATAAATCGCTACCAACCATACAAGCAGTAAAGTAACTCTTGTTAGTGGTGATGTATATGCAGTAACGGCTAGTGATTTTTTTCAAAGGTTAAATCTTTAGTGCTCACTTTATTCCGAATGGCCTATACCTTGGTTTCAAGATTATTTTGATGCAATATTATAAATAAATGAAAAGTTTAACGGAAACTACCATTAATGTAATGTGTAAATATATACTAAAAATTGTGTGAGCACAACTAAGCAATTATTATTAAAAAAATAATTATGTACTTCAATGAAATATTATATTTTGATACAACGTAGTACTCCTGGCACCACCCCTATGGCTCCCACCGTTAAACTTAGTGGCTTAAATCCCCCCCCCTCTTCCCCCTTCCTTGATGCCCTTTTGACTTCCCACCTTTACACAGAGCTATCCTTGCACCCTTTCAAGAATGAGTGGGGTTAGTTAAGTGTCCAAGAGGATCGAATTGAGGGCACCAGTCAGCACTGAGTTTCACATTGCAGATTGACTCGCTCATGAGGCCAACAATTAAACCAAATGTGTATATATTTTTTTTGCACTAAGTAAAACAAAACTTCAGTTATTTGTGTTGAAAATTCGACCACCTCACTGTGAATAG
Organism: Medauroidea extradentata; assembly: GCA_003012365.1. Classification (NCBI taxonomy): domain Eukaryota; kingdom Metazoa; phylum Arthropoda; class Insecta; order Phasmatodea; family Phasmatidae; genus Medauroidea; species Medauroidea extradentata. Next base: position 8,129 of record PNEQ01004185.1, read on the forward strand.
AAACACAGCTTTGAATAAAACGGCCCCTTACATTGTACCGTATTTCTTTATTATGTGTCATATATTTCGGAATTTTTCATTTTGGAGAAAATTCTTATCTTGATAGTTAAGTGTCTTGTAATAAATCAGTAGAAATTTTAAAAGGAAGATATGCTATGTATTGCAAAACTGTTCAGTTTGATTCATTTTTATGGAAACAGACTCTGCACTGCAGAAAAGGTATGATTTATGGGTCCCACGGCTGTATTATTTGAGACTGCTCCTTTATATTCTATTTTTGTCTGTGTAAAGGACCACAAACACAGAAATCTATTTAGATCACTTGTCAGGGTTTGCAGTTTGAATTACAGGTAGTTTTTCTCCTAGTTGCAGGCACAACAACGAATGTGACTCCGTCTGCCCCAGGCAGCGTCACATCTGTTGTAACTACGGGCCCAGATGGTACGCCAATCGACGAAGGTTCTCAGCAGTCAACGTTGTCCAACGCTTCTGCAGGTAATTTATTATTGAACCTGACTGCAGTGTAGTAGTTTCAGAGTGTAGCCTTGTCTAATGCTTGTTGTTGTCCCCATCTGCTCCCATTGTTTGCTTATACTGAAGGGTGCCCGACAATGAAGTTACGTCATCTGCTGCTTCATTTGAACATTTCCAGTTCATGGGGGGTGGGATGATACGCTGTGGGTGTTCCCTGTCTTACTTTTTCTTTCTCAAGTGGACCTCATACATGTTCGGTGCACTGCCGCAAACAACTTTAAATCACGTCAGTGTCAGCGAGCAGACATACTAGTGATCCCTAATTCTTGTTTGGCAAGACTGGTCACACAACATATTACAAACAAAATAAACAGGTAGCATGTAATACTAAGATAAATAAACTCGTGTTAACTTGATCTAAACAAAAATGGTATTTTTCAAAGTCTACTTCGATACTTTCAATGCTTGCTTTTGCGTTCACAATTTATGTACATACAATATATATCTCTAATGAAAAACAATTTTACACTGACGTTGGAAATTTCACATTTGGCTTGTAATTTTCTACATAATTGGTCAATTTCTTGATTTCAAGCAGACATGGGAAAATTTAGGCAACAATTATATGTAAAAGAAAGCAGGTGCTCCAAAACAGTTAGTAACAAGCTATAGTTAAGGTGGTTGCACACGGACACATATCGGACACCGATCCAACATCTGTGTCGGATCGGACATACCGGTACAGTACCAAGATTTCACACTTACCGACATGGCATCGGAGGCAGAGGTTAGTTTGCGTTGAACAGCTGAAGGAGTAAGATATGTGCTATGTACAATAGAAGACGTTACATTCTGTATTTACTATACCTCGGGCAGAAATATAGAAATAAAATTGCAAGACTTCATTGGGTGCGTCCTATTCTTGAATTTCGTTATTTGGAGGGGTAGTTTTACGCTCTATTTGAGAAATTGCGAAACAATGAAACAAAGTTTTCCAATTAATGTTAATACTTTGTAATTGTATTTATTCATAGGACCATTATGCAGAGATTACTTGTTGCACCAACTTGTAACACTTGGATACTGCTGCTACCCTGTCCACATGCGTGACTGCCGAGTCGTGGATGGCTCTGTCAGGTCAGGTGACGTGTGCAAGCTCCCATTACGAAACATTGTTGTAGATAGTTGAACATCGGACCGACACACAATCTGTCGAGCTTCAGTGTACTGTGCTCTCCGACAGCCGGTTGTCAGACCAATAACTACAGCTGAATCCCGATTTAATGAAATGCCACTGAATCCGAAAATGTTTATTCTAAATCAGTGTTTCGTTAAATGACTTCATAATTTTCGTTTACAGTAATAAATTTGCTGTAAAAAAGTCTGCGTAAATAATATTACATATTTTTCTTTATAATTTTGCGAGGTTTTATCTCGGGACGCGAGAGTAAATTATCACGCTGGACACCACTGCATTCTATCAGTAATGGAATTAATCAAAAGTGCACGCAGCGCTGCAGCACATTCTAACAGAGACGCAAATCACTATCTGGGAATTAGTTCCTGAGCTATCCACCGCCGCGCTGTAGAGACTGGGTACCTAGATGCTTGTTCACTCGCCAGCCTCTGGGAAGAGGATCTAGGGTTTTTTCCCCCCTCTCGAGGGATGGTTTAAGCTTTTGTACAGAGAAATATGTATATATTGTGGCCAGTGCTAGTATTTTTGATAGACTTAGATTACAATTAATTTTCCATTTTATCAAAGTCACTTAATTATTTAATACATATTTTTTTTTTTTTGTTCCTATAAATCCTTTTGTTATATTGCTGTTAAAAATCCTTTCTTTAAATTGCTGTTTTTGTTATTCCCAAGTTCGTTAAATCGGGGCTCTACTGTACCGCATTCACCCATGTACCCCTCGCACCCATGTAAGCTGCACACCCCTGTTTTTCAATGACAATTAAGAAAATTTAAACTTATCGTTGTAGACTTCAGGTAATGGCTGGCAAGCAAATTTGCAGCTAAAATCAGCTGAAGGTCATGTTAAACGCATGTCTTAGCCTTAGTAAACTACAGTATCCTATGACTTGTTTTTCATGTTACGCCAATCTCAAAAGTCTGGTACACACTATCCTTAATTTCCTACTCAATTACTTCTTATTTCTGTTCATAAACATTAGTAGAGATTTTACACCACAATTATGTATCAGAACTTTTATGTTGCGTACACACTATCACTGTTTACTAAAAATTTTTGGTACATAAAAAAGAAAAATATGTTTGTGGTGTTGGTTGCTATAATCCATAAATTATTACTGTAGAATTCCTGTAAACTATTTCGCAAACAAGACACGCGTGCGACTTCCAAATAAGTTACACTGTCTTGTATAATTTAGGTTTTGATAACTCCGGCAGCCATTGTTTACCAGAAAGCTAGAATTTTGTTTCTTTTCAAATCACATTGGCAACCCTGCGTGCGTACTTCGCATTCGCCGTGACTGAAACTATGCATTGCTTGTGCCCGTGAACATACACTACAATGAAAAATAGGACAGGCTCCATCTGTGTAATTAAAAGCGAACAGAATTCTGTCTGGAACCAGTGTATTTGCAGTACACACTGGCATAGTGTTATTTGAACAGAATTTTGTACGGAATTCTGTACTGAATTATGGATAGTGTGCACCGGTTTTAATACACAACGCTGTGGTGTTTTTATGATGTACTGTTCAATTTCCTATTTCTTCTGCTTCGTTAATTACTTTTAGCTTCTCAATCACTGTAATTGAACGCAATCGTCATTTTGACATTTTGATTTCACAAAGAACTATCAAAATACTAACTCATATATTCATTATGAAAACACTTATCTGCTACGCGCAGAGAACAGTGCTACCTAAACACGTGACTACTTATCGATCGCGCCTCCAGCGTTCCTCAGCCTGCATGGTTGTGTGCATGTGTGCCTAGCCACCCGCGTTGTTGTGAAGTCTCCATGCACGACAGTTACCTACCCATGTAGCACGCTTACTTAAAATACAAATTATCCATGTAAGCCGGGCACCCCCATTTATTTTATCCATATTTCGGGAAAAAGGTGTGCGGGTACATGGGCGAATACGGTATATCGGATCCAACACTGTTGGGCGCTGTATCCAAGTCGCCATTACAGTACCTTCATTGCATTGTCATCTAATATCAGTGTCGTATCGGTGTCCAATAATATCATTACGTGTGCGGTCAGCTTATTTAGGTTTCCTCATCCACGTGACAAGGTTTGTCTAATCACCAGTAGTAGTTAGCCAGGTTGTGATTGTGGTTCTCTTTTTGGATACGAGATAACTTTTACTCAGGTCACTATATAAATGGGTCGAATTAAAGTTATACTCTTCTACAGTTACTTGAATGACTTTCAGTGAATACCATTTTGTTCATGTTTTGCAATCAGTATTCACAAAGTTTTTGAGGCAAATAAAAATTGGAAGGAATGTATGCGTCTAGTGAAGTCTGTCAAAGAAACATATTTTGCAAAGATTTCGTAGAATATTTTCAAGTAATGCATGTGAGAAGAGGCTGGGGTTTTCATTCTATGGTTGTCCCTACGCATAAGTTTGAGAAGGCTAGTTGAAATGTGGTACCTGTTGTTTTCGTTGTCATGTTAAGGAAATTGTAGTTAAAACATTTTTAAATTAGTTGGTTAGCCAAAGCTCTATCGTTGAAGTTAAAATTGGTAGTGTAAAATAGTACTATTTTACAGAACTGGCTAATAAAATCATTATGAAATCATTTATGATGGGGACACCATTTGCAGGTTTTCAAAATACATATTTTTTTCTACGGATGTAGAGCCAACTTAAAACAGTATAAATATTTTTACACAGTATAAAAGGGAAATTTACTAACAGTGAATGCATGAATGGTTACTACACTTTTAAGGTTATAATAATAGTTGTTTGTGTGATTTCACCAGAGGTGTATCATCTGGCGAGAAGTGATTTGCGAGATATACTCTGAAAGGGAGGGAGGGTGTTGTTCTGCCTGCTTCTCTCTCTCTGTCTCTCTTAATTGTTGACCAAGCAGATGAGGCTAATATGGTGTTGGCGGCTAATTGTCTTGATTTGCTCTTGCCCGAATGCTCAGCGATGAGATTACCAAGTTGTTTAGTTAAATCAAACTGCAGTGTGGACAATATTTCCAGGAAATCCTTTGAGTGAAGCGGGAAATTTTCACAAATGTAATGGAATACTTGCTGATCTACGCTTCTTTATATTTTCACAGTATGTCTTTTGCTTATAACATGACTTGTTGCAAGATACAGTAGGTTTTTTTTTCCTGGCATTAGACTACTCGCTTCAAAACCTTGAACTAAAACAATAAACTTAAGATTTCTTCAGTAACATTAAAAAAAAAAATAACCAAACCTTTTGGCTACTCACTACCGCAGGTTCGCCACAAAATAGCTTGCATACTGGAGTTCAATTTTTGTAATTTGTTTTCAATACTGGCTGCATATTAATCTAACCAGGGTTAGGTGAGGCAATGTTAATGGAAAATTATTTCATATTACTGTTATGAATTGCTTACTCTACAGATCTTAAGTTAATATAATCATTCAAGATTTAACATTAATTTTTGTATATTTTCCTAGGTATGCTTAAAATTGTTGTAACATTTAAGGGCGTAAGTAGGGCCTACCTTCAAAATAAGGCCAAATTTAATATTAGTGTTTCTATCACAGTTGTACCACTTATAATACTGTACTTAAAAAAAACTTGTAACGTTTATTATAGACTGCATAGCAAATATTTGCGCTCTCACTACCTAAATGGAAGTAATGTATGAAGATAAAGCGTAAGAGATAATAAACAAACATTGGTACGCCTAATTGTCCAGATTCGCTTTAAATAATGTTGGTAATACATATGATTAAAAGTACACTTCAATGACATGGAAATACAAAGGCTTCGGTCATCTGGCCTTTTATTTTGGTAATAGTATGTAGGCTTACAATTTTGCAGCTGACTAGCACAAAATCTCACATGGACTTGATATTAAATAGTACCACTTACATTTGACGTGTTGCATTTGTGCAGTTAGTATTTTTATCTATATTGCGTTCATACACAATTTGCCTTACCCTTTTCTCAACATAAAGTAGGATGTTTGCCTTGTCATACTATTTGATGCCTTGCTCCCGCAACAATTTTTATATGTTGGCTGTATTTTTTTGTTATTAATATTCTTGAAAGTGTTACGTACCTTTTTTGGCTATGTGCATAAATAATACGTAACCACTGACTTTTGTGAACCCCTTATTATGAAAGTACGTCATGTAAACTACCTTAATATCTCGTATTATTTTTAAAAAATTTTTAACGTAACATGCGGAACGCTAGCATCAAGTAAGTGGTGAATTTTTGTATTGTGTCATGGTTATGCACTCCCACGTGGTGATATTTATCTCAGGGTAGTTGGCCTGCCTGCTCCTTCAGCCTGCCTCACCAAGGTACCATTATGTCCTCCTTCCTCTGGGAGGCCACCCACTCTACTCGACCCCTAGAACCCGGGTATGTAAGGAAGGCCGTCAGCCCCAGATAGTCTGTCGTTACGGACCCGGCCTAGCTTCCGGATTACCTCGACACTCCTCTCCTGAGTGGGTGACGTCCGAAAGACCCCACTCGCACATCTCCCGCATCTGTTGGGTGACGTCCAAACGCCCCTTCTGATTACTCTACCGTACCTTAACTTACTTTGTTACTCACTGTTATGTAACGTCCGAAAGGCCCCTTCAGTCCACGCAATACAGTCCGCCGTAAGTGGGTGATGTCAGAAAGGCCTAATTTTGTGGTGGTACCGTCCCTTCTCTTTACCGTACCATGTGCTTCCGGGAATAGCTACAGCAGCAGAGCGTCTCTCTTCTCATTTAGCGGGTCGTGGGTTCGGAGTGCAAATGAAGACGCGTGCTATTCCAGTGAATAATTGTGACAGCTTTTATTTATCATCAGCTTTTTCAATACCGTGGTAATACAGAAAAAGGTCCTAGTGCCAGTTGAGCGGGAAATACTACATCAATTCCTGCATGGTGTCTCGGCATAAATCAAGAATAGTAATTAAAAAAATTAGTTAGGCACAACGTGAAAGAGCTCCCGATCGCTGCTACGGTGCTTCGAGCGAGATAAGAAAAAAAATAAACTTTCAGTACACTACATACAATACTAATTCGCGACCACGTGGCATCCGTCGAGGATATGGCAGCCCTTCGCTTTCGGAATCAATGCCTTAAGTGCACCAAATATGAATCTCGGCCGCGTTGCCAATAATTAGTGCTTGTACACTACAGCCGACGTTTTTGTCTTCCAACCTCTAGCGGAGACATCGCCCTACGCGCGCACTTCCATCTTCAAAAGACCTCGCGGCACAGCACGAGAGGTGCACATGTACTCACTCGCAGATCAGACACAGCAATTGCAGAGAGCGTGGGTACGCTACCCCAGCGTCACCACCTCCACTTCAACAGCTTCGGGAACTCTTTTAACTTATTAATAATTAATTTGTGCTTACAGAACATAGGGAAAATTACATAATTGCCGGACATCACGAATTTAAAGGCCCCTGCTATTTAAACAAAATGGCAAATTACTTGACGTTACAATAATTATAAGAAACTAATTGGCGTGCGATGCGGAGTGATACCAATTTCCGAGGCCAGCCATTTTTTCCTTTAAGTACGTCACCACCCCCCAACAAATTCTCGCCAGCGCCAATCCGTCGCGCCTCCAATTGCCTAAGTACCAACAAGAGCTTACTGAAATGGAAAATCGCAAATAACATCTTAACCCGCCGAGCTACTGCAAAAACTTACTAGACAAAAAATGCGGGATTTAAACTGACGATTAAAATGAGACCTCAAACGTATTTCTGGGTTAAAATAGACGCCTTAGCCCGATAACTGACCTCGTGGTTAGTAATAAATAATTAATAATGGATATCACCTCACATGCCAAAAAACCTTTTAAATTGTTACCACACATTACTAATATTGGTTTGCCAGTATGGTCATATAGTAAAGAGCAGTAAAATAAGATTGGTTGTACCAAGTGAAATTAAGACTGCCACGCTTGGAGTTAAAACAAAACAGTAAATAATTATAATTACTACTAATGAATTTTGTTCCTGTAGTCGTCTTTCTTCTGCGGAGGGCTTTCCTTAGATCCACAGGTCTATACTCCTCCTTGTCTGATTTCATATTTAAAAATTAGAGTTACATATGACAGGTTTAACAAACAAAATCTTTCACGTGCTTGTGGTTACACATACTGACTTATTTCTTGAAGAAAACACAAATAAACACTGCAGGTTGCACTGATTGAGGGCAGCATTATCTCTGTTAAGCCGGACTGATCCTCACTGGGGTTGTTACCTTATACACATAGGCTGGTTAAACTACAAGGCCTCAATATTTCAGGGGAGCTCAATCTTATTTACTGGCATATCGCCTGGTCACCTTAAGTTCTGCCGTCTTAAAAGAGAAATTTAATCATACAAGTATTAAAAAAAAACTCTCAAAACAAATAAAATAAAAAAAGAATAGGTCTGGTAAGGCCAGTTACTTCACAATTTGTGTGTATCCTAACCTTATGTCTCGGGCCGTGACATTTCTTTACCAGCCCCAAAACTTCTTACCAAACCTCTTTTCAAGTGTCAAGGGATGCCTAGTGGTGCCGTCGGTAATCTTAACCCACGCGCGCTGTTTTGAACTTCTCGGAGTGTCGGATGATCTTGGGCAACCTGTCAGTGAAGTAATGAAGATACTCTCTCTATGACCGGAAGTCCGGCCATCTTGCATCAGTAGTTATTCGCTTCCGTATCACGCCGAGATAAGTATAGCCCAACTTCCTAGTAATATATAAAGTGTAAAGTAAAATGTGAGAAAACTGTATGTATTATTTTATAAACCAGTGAAAAGTTCATTGTAAATAACTGTGGCAGTTTTTTTTAATACATACATAGTATGAAACTCAAACTCTGTGTTCATTCGTTCACTTAAATGTCTGGGATTTCGAAGAATATGCCCAACACTGGTAAAGCCATTAAGAGTATAGAGGAATTGAAGTAAGAATCCTCAAGACTGAGAAAAGAACAGTGTAGTCCCGCACAGCCAAATTTAAGTAGATAAATTCTACCGGCTGTACTTCTTCCAGGCGAAGCACCTGCACTTCCCAACTTGTACCTAGTGCAATCAAGCCTTATTGAAACTTCTGCCAATGCACCACGTTTAGCCAGAATTCTCGGGGAGTTCTGACGTTTGTGGAAACCCTTAATCAGCCTGCTCAAGTCGCCACCTAAACCTAAGGCCGGATGCATCCATCGACTATTAGGTGAGTGACATCCACCCAAACATATATCTGCACGCAAGCACTGCCTGCTCAAAACACTGTTCTAAGGTGAGTGTTTCAAGGCCTTATAACAATATATGAGAATCTCGTCCCTCGACCAACTGCATTTTTGCCCGGCTTACCGTGATTAGTTAAAATAGGGCAGAATCTGTAGTTGCAGGCTGTGTTATGGCTCCCACTGAGTTTCACGTTCTTGTAAGCATCAGCTACCCACACGTCACCCCCCCCCCTCCCTGGTAGCCCTGACCATTGGTCACACATTTCAAAAAATCATTAAATTTACTTTTTCGTACAAAATGTATTAATTTAGTCGGCGCCTTGAAAAAAGCATGTTATCATATAGGCTTACAACAAAAACGGTAAGTATTTACCCACAAATTCTGTTAAAATGAAAGTGCGGTAACAATTTTTTTCCTGTAGTGCTTTTTTCTGGAAGGGTTACCTGCTTCTTACTTTGCGACTGTTTTTGTTGACATGCCAAGCTACGGGGCAGTCGTTAGGCCTATTAAGGCTGATATCAAGGCTGAACGTTTTTCCAGTTCCCGTCTTCCAAAACACATTGTAATATTCCGTTGGCGATCGCAGGCCAGGTTTTTTAATCCCAGCATTGCAATATGTTAAGTATATACACAGAATATTGAAATAACACCTTATAAGAATCACAAGCACACAAGAGAAGCTCACACACGCAATGGCAGTCTTTTGTTTTGGTTGCCAGTATAGGCAGTGTAAATAGTGAGACTTTTTTTCCTCCACAAGGAAGGGAAATACTGTTCAGCAAATCAGAGCTATTGATAGAGAATGTTTATGCAGATGTTAATTTTTCTGTGTGATGTGTTGTAGCATCTGGGGAGGACCCAAGCTGCACGCCGAAGTCGCGCAAGGATGGTGTGGTAAGCGGCTACCACAGTCACCCCACGACCCCCCAAAGCACTGTGGCGTCCCCCGGGGCTGCAAGCATGACCTCCATACATGAGGACTACGGTGAAGTAAACAGCCCCAGCTGGCCACGAACCCCTGCCAGCCCGGTAAGTTCGCGTGACATCTCCTAGCCTATTGGCCTCGCTGCTACGAGCGTGTGTTTGTTTTGTGTGTGTGTGCGCCTGCTGCAGGGTGGAATTGCACCAAGTTGTTGTTTATTTCCAGGTATTTAACAGCCATGTGCACCAAGACCCATACAGAGCCAAGGTTACTATCATCATGCTCAGTTATTTTATTACGCTGTTTATATCTTCTTGCTGTTGTGCTTTCAAGAACTAACATGGCTGTGCATTAACCAACTGTTCCTATGTTAGTGTCGGTGTGTGTCTCAGCAACGAGCACCAGCTAGCTCGCCTTGTCCCTGCATGCTTGCTAGCTCTACCACCTCCTCTCCTCTTTCTTACTTGAGCACTGCTGCTGCTGCTGCCCCCCCCCCCCCAACCACCATTCCCGTTCCTTCCCTGTCTTTACTGCACGATTGTGGATAAGACACCTTGCAGCAGTACATTAGGTTCAGTTCTTGGCATGTTTATTTTTGTTCAACTTGCTGTGCGATGTAGGTACAGTATTTTTGTGTGTGTTTTCATTTAATTTGTTTTAGAAGGCACAAATGTTTTGCACAGTCATTATAATAATTTTGTATTCTAACAGGTCATAAAGTTGCACTAATTTATATACTTCATCAGGTTTACACGTTTTTTATTGAGCAGGTGCAGAATTCATTGCATTGTTTACTTACCCTTTCCTGTGAGTTTGGCTTGGCCATCACAATAGAATGTCTTAAAACGAATATATGTAAATGATTTAATTTTTTTATAACATTTTAAAATCTTTGTATGGTAGTTGCAGCTGATTTTTAAATATTGGGTTTCATATTTTGGGATGGTCTGTATTGTACTTTTGTAATGATGACTTGAATATTTATTTAACTACAGTATTTATGGCATTGTACGCAGATAGGTTTTGTTTACCCTACAAAATTGTGTTTCGACTTAGAATCAGGACAGTCAATATTACTTACATTTCCGACCAATTATGTTCAAAACATGTCAATAAGACGTTCAGTGTTATTGTTGCCTTCTACCTAAAGTTAAAAGATTATATTTTGTAACCAGGTTATGGGCTGGTTTCACAATGTCTGGTTATGTTCACATTATCATCTGATTAAATTTTAAATGGTGGTTAGCAATGTTTTGTGTTTCTCGAGGTATGGTCAACTTAAAACTGTTGTTTAACTAGTGGTAACCAACGGTTAATTTAAATACAAGAAGAAGTTCCGGTTACTGAGTTAACCGGAACATTAAAATAATATGGCAGATTGTGTTTTTAAGCAACAAAACATAACCCCTGTGATGAAAACATGGTTGTTACAAAATCAGAAATATTAATTGAATGTGAAGTTATACTAACAAAGTTTTCATTTTTTGAATTTGTATTGGATGATACTTTCATTTGAAATGAATTACCTTTGCCAACACAGATGTTTCACAATTAAGGTTATGGCAGACCTAATTTTTTAAAGATGATGTTTGCTAAGAAAACTGAATATTGGTATTTCCAAATCGAAAAGTTTCCTGCCTATAGATAACAATTTTTGTCAGTATACGTTATCTGTACAGAAATATTAACTTACATACTGCACTATTTCGAGAAACGTGTTTCGTGTTGTGACATTGCTAATTAGCCTATTTACCTTATGCTATAAAATGTATGTGGCTATTCTTTTCTATTTTGTTTTAAATGTTGAGAGGATGAGGTTAGGTTTGGTTAGGTTACACAAAATCCCATGTATTTTCTGTAAATAGATGTCAAAAAAGCATTGAATTCTTGTTAGCATATAAAGACAATTAAACATAGCACAACTTATATCTAAACTTTATTCAGCGATTCACACTTGACAACAAAAAGCAGTAATTTTCAACGACTCATTGTTTAAAACAAAGATTGTTATTATTGAAAAGAAATATTCGATCAATACATATTTGGCTTTGTTCGTGAGAGGTTATGTTCGCCGAATATAAGTTACACGAACATAGGGAAAGTTCCTTGCAGTAATTTTACACAAATATAATCGGAAATTGCGAAGCAAAACTTGGCAAAATCACCAACAGTGAAACAAAATATAAGTTTCACTGCAAGCCACTTTCGTCCATGTTTATTAAAAATTTTGACTTTCTCGTTCAAATCTGTTGTGTTGTATTTCTGTGGCATCCCACATCACGCCTTGAAGAATTGCATTCGATCGTCGCTATTCTTTTTTTGTGTTGATCTTTTTACGTTTTCGTATTTTGCTTTTAAAATTTTGTCTGTATGCAGACACACGCCTGAATTAGTGTTTGAACTCGGTTGCAACTGTCTTACAATATTCCTCTTCCTGTTTCCACGTCACTGCATCTGTTTTTTACGTTTCACAATATGAGAACATTTTTCAACTATGGTAATTAGAAGTTCTGTTTCAGAGGTAATAAAACTACCGGGACGTGAATTTTTAACCTCTTTCGTCTATTGTTTACAAGCTAATGCTAATCACGACTTGAAAACGATTCTTCACTAACCAATCACAAAACGTGAAACGTCACTGCATGGTTGTCAAATTTACATTAACCAGCACTTAGCTAACCATAACATTTTTTTAGGGCCGGTTTCTCAATGTCTGATTAAAGTCTTGGTTAGCTAATCCTATGATTATATTTAACCCATTGATTAAGTGGTGATTAAATCTGAAGTGTTTCTCAACGTACTTTAATCTTATGTTTAGCTAAGTATCGGTTAATGTAAATGTGGCAACCATGCAATAACATATAAGCTTGTAATTGGCTGCAGTAAAGCTTTTATTTGTTTATTTAGTTGTGCTGGTTAGCAGTGTTTGTATACGTAATGGAAAAAAATAAGCGGCCGCGTGCCGAAAATTTTATTTCTGTGCTGAAAAATACACCCATATCATATAATACAAAAAAAAAACTGATGCAGTAACTTGGAAGCATAAAGAAGATGCATGGAAGAAAATCGTAGTAGAATTCTATTCATCGAGAAACCTATATGTGTGATATAACCTACACAATTACGTAACAATAACATAACCTACAATACGTATTATAACATACGAAAGCATCGATAAACATGTAAAGTAATCTACAAATTTATATTAAAAACTTTTAAATTCAGATTCCTTGATCATTGTAGGTTTTACTGTTTCAGAAGAAATAAAAATATATTTTTTATTACCATTACCCTAGATACGTAATATTACGTACATCTAACACAGTTTTCCAACCAATTATGCAAAATAATGTATGGGAATATAGAGACATCAAAGACATGTGACATAACCATCAAATGTTTTCACATAACGTACAAAAGAATATTACTTACCAAAATGTACTAAAGTTTATGGGATGTAAACAAAACATGCAATGAATAAGTACACCTGTCTGTGGTCACTTCCAGCTGTACAATTTTTTCTAGTAGTGCTAGGACAGTATTTTTACTCGGCCACAATCGCATAACAAATTCATGGTCGTCTATTTACATGTGACTTGGGCGTTCCCGAAAAAAGTCTTGGCCTGTTTATGAAATCTACTATTTCTTCATCATCATCTTCTTCAAACAAGAAATTTAAATCATCTGTCATCATAACCAAAAAATTTGTCATTGTTTATAATCTTATTTGTTTTAAAAGTCCTGTTTAACACTATAATCAGTACCTCTTCTTATGATTAAGATAACCAATGGTTACCGACTTCTAACCCATTGATTAATCTTAATCAGTACTTTAGAAACAGATATTGTTGCCAACCATTGGTTAAATTTTAATCGGAAGATAATCAGAAGAAAATCAGACATTGAGAAACCGGGCCTTAATGGGATTAGCGTTTTCAGAAACTCTATTATTTTAACACGTAGTTAAAAGTTTCGTTTATATATACCATATGGTCAGATAACCAATTCTTTAAACAGATATTGTGAAACTGGCCCTATGACTAATACAGTAAACTAACTTAATAAATTACAAGCTTTACTTTAAAAAACAAAACTCTTTATGTTAGTAGCTTTTATGTAAACAAATATGGTGGCTGCCATGTTACTTCTTTAGTTGCAAGACACGAAACCAAGGACCACAGTAGATTTTTAAATCACTGTGGATGTCACCTACTTTATTTGTGATATTTGAAAATGCCAACAAAATATGCTTTATGATTATATATGTACATTTGTAAACAGTCAGTATGAAAAATAATTGCCATTAATTTTCATGTTACGTATAGAGCTATATTGTCAAAAATGGGTATAGTGTGACGTAAACATGGTTACTACAACAATAACCTAAATCCTAACATTAACCTGGGGGGAGCCATCCACCACCAATCTGTTATAGGCCAGATCGGACGCCTCAAAATACACATAACTTAACTTGAAAGACAGGTAGAGTGATAATATTGTTTACACTATAAAATTGTCTTATGTTTACAGAAGGTACTTGCAGTGCCTCGATACCATAGATTTATTTAAGTTTCTCTAAAAGTATGGAGTATCTATGCTCGTATGTCAATACATGTATTCAATACTTTTGCAGTTCGTCAATCATTGCATAAGAAACTGTCGCTATCCGACTTAAGGCACACAAGTGAAAAACTACAATTTTTATTCTTTCTCTATGTTTGCTGAAATGTTAAGTTTGTAATAAACACAAAAGCTTAACAATAAGATAATATTTGGAAACAGCAAATCGTATATGTGAATACTTCAGCAGAATAAATAAATAATTAAAAACTGTTATCTATTATGCTGACGAACACAGCAGAATAAATTGTAGTTCATTTACCAGCTGTGAAAAACCACCCATTTCCAATAGTAATCACATCAGCTAAAGAGAGGTTAAGGTACTTTATTTCCTGTTCAAGAGGTTGTCATTTTGTACTTAACATTTTCGTCTTTGCGTTCACGGAAAGTTTGAAAATTAGTGGCATTGTCGGGAACTTCATACTTGATTACATTTGCAAACGTAACAAATTTAACAACAAAGAAATCCAAAGTATTTATCAGCACAATTAAGCGAAAAATACATAAACAAATCGTCAGTGGAAATAGCACACACTTGCCATAGAGTAGCGACGGTTATGGTTACATACACTGAAAATTCGTATTAATGGAAAATTGTTCCCACATTCTAATTTGTGTTTAGTTTCTCACACAAACAGATCGAACTGCAAAATTGCAAAGTTGTTTATCAGATAGGTGCACGAATATAATTACGGTGTAATATTTTTGTAGTAAACTCAAAATGCACAATAGAAAAATTATTATTACTTTCCAGTATAGAGTATTGAAAGTTTTGAAAATCTCGAACTGAAAATAAATTCCAGTATAGAGTATTACTTATGGTCTAAATCTAATTAACAATATGATCCCACTAATGTTAGGTAAAGTTGGAATAAGTTAACTCCTTCTCTATGTAATATTTGATGAATATACACTAAACCCCCGATTTTACGAACCCTGGATTTAACGAAGGTAGCGATTCTACGAATACAATCTCAGGAACCCTCAAAAAATAACAAAATTATATGACAAAAAAAATTGTAAGGAATTACGTTGACAATGAATAAAACATACTGTATCTAATTCACGGCATTAAAATATGAATTGTAGAGTTGCAGTTATTACT
>PNEQ01004186.1:0-42191 GCA_003012365.1 Medauroidea extradentata
CCAAGCACAAGCAAATAACAATGACAGTGTGGCCAACTCTGCAATCCCGTGACACGCACGGCAAGCCAGCAGTTCGGCCATCTTACTTTTACGATTGGAATTCAGTTCGTCATTATTTCAATACGTCTTAAATGAAAAAAAAAAAAAAAAACGCAATTTTTAGTATGAGGCCATTTATGAATTTGATAACAAATAATATACACTCGTCAGGGTTTTGAAACTTCAAAAAGTTATTCATGCATTTATGCTACTGAAGAAATTTGTTTTGTGGAAGATTATCCTCGAAAACGTCTCGTAGGTAAAAAAAAAGTCTGTATTGACAAAACGTTTCGCATCCTGTATTTCCATTTCCTTTAGCATTGTTTACGACGTAGGTTATGTTCTGTACAATCACAGTTTGTGTGGATACGTTACAATCTAGGTGGTAAGGACTTAAAATTTGAAATAATGTCTAGTGAGGTATGGAAATACTTTCATAGCTGCCAACCTCAAAGATTCAGAAATAGTACAAATTTCAAAATGAGTAAAATTGTGCGTAAACGAGTCGCGGCATTTCATGTGTTGTGTATATGTAAATGCCATCGAACTAAAATACTTAAGATATTTTTTAAATAAAATACTACACTGTGAACATGTCAAAATGTTGTATGCAAAATAAATTTATAACAGGCTGAATAATTAATAAAATTAACAACAATTTTGACTACTATTCTTATGTTGTGTTCATGGCAAAAATTACATAACCTCCCTAGGGTTATTATAAAGAAAACAAAAACAGGGATATTACTGAACGTATTTTACACTAGGCTTACTTTGTTGTACCATCATAAAAACTGTTTTAATTTTAATATTCATACAAATCTAAACAAACCTGGTATAGGTAGTTTGATTTCTGCAAGTTTACAAACTTTACCGATTTTAATACACAAATACATAGGCCCCAACATCACAACTTCTGGTAACACAGCTTTTAAATTCTCTTTCACAGTTCAATAAATGCACGAAAAATTCTTACAGAGTGCAAATTAGGTAATTTAATCACACTTGGCACATCTAACCACAACTCTCCGACACTGCAAATACTGTGGATTTGAGAAATAAATTGTACATCGTTGAATGTGCATATGCGTGAGAGTATTTAATCTCTTACACAATATTAATAACACATACTTTAAATTTTTGAACTTATTTTAACATCCGCACGGTTTGGCAATTGCTGTACCGTATATACAAACGTAATTGTAAAAACAGCAAAGCTGTATTTCCCAGACATGAAACTTGCAATATTCCTTACGTTTTACGACTATTTAATATGCGACGTCGATACAAGTACTGGCACTAAAATACGCCGCCACAATAACAAAATTATACACATAAGCTTGGCAAAAATCATGTTTACAAACACTATGCAATTACAACGTGCGCTTCCATATTTGCTGGAAAAATAAGAATTAAACGATAGTTTCCTTCAGTTCACAAGATTTGATG
Source organism: Medauroidea extradentata (assembly GCA_003012365.1). NCBI lineage: Eukaryota > Metazoa > Arthropoda > Insecta > Phasmatodea > Phasmatidae > Medauroidea > Medauroidea extradentata. The sequence continues at coordinate 1,489 of PNEQ01004186.1, forward strand.
CGTGTTCTTGAGCAATTACTACAAGGAAATGGGAGAGAGAGAGAGAGAGAGAGAGAGAGAGAGAGAGAGAGAGAGAGAGAGAACACTTCAAATTAAAACAGTCTCGTGACTTTTGTTTGCACGAGTCGCGGCGGCCATTTCGCCAGGAAGACAGCTACAATCGATCGGGAGTGTTCGGCAATGTCCGGGTTACGTTCGTACAATGCGTGAACAATACGGTATTCTGTAGTGAATAATATTGTACAATGGCTATAAATGAAGCACGCTATTTCCCGAAACTACGGTAGTACAGTTTTCTTTATTATATACGACACCATAAGTCAGATCTACATACCACATGTTCGGTACCGAAATTACACGACTTCAGTACCAGATTTCTTAATATGAATGGACCAAACGGGGATAAAAACTGAAAAGCTTGAAAATCGTACAATAATTCACATGAATCGTATAACCGTACAATAAGGCACAAAATCGTACATTGTACGGGAAAATCGTAAGAGTTAGCAGCTATGTACTTTCATATCGACCCGAGCAATTCGAACTACGCAATTTGCCAAATATGCGAGGCAAAAATGTCTCGTGGTGGCAAATCGAAAACTACATCTAACCTCAAGAAGCACCTTGAAAAGCATGCTGCTTACATTATCGATCAAAAGAAACGACGATTAGATTTATCAGAAGTCCATGGCAGCATGGCACGCACGGCAAATGACAATACAGCACAGACTTTACAGTCAAGCAGTCAAAGTGATTCATCTGAAACACCACTCCCATCAACAAGTTGTGATATTGTCGATGTTGATACATCACTAGAAGATATTTCTTCAGAGTCCCAGAGAAATATTGGTTAGGTGAGCGGGATGAAAACTGCTTTTCAGACCCCGAAATCATACAAGACCCAGCCAACACTCAAGTATTTTATTGGCAAAAGTACACCATTGAAGGCTGGTGATCCACGTGCGAAAGCCATCACTGAGCGAATAGGCCGAATGATGTGCTTGGACAACCATCCTTTTAGTATTGTTAATGACAGAGGATTTAGTGAACTAATTAATTTCCTAGAGCCAAGATATGTTGTGCCCTCAAGGAAACACTTTTCAAATCATGTTATTCCAGATATGTACAAACACTGTAGAGATCGTGTTAACAAGAAACTAGAAGACGCCGAACACGTAAGTGTTACAACAGACATGTGGACTTCCACGAACAATGATGACTACCTTAGCCTTACAGTGCATTTTGTTGATCATGACTTTGTTCTGCAACATTTGAATATAGAGGTGATTCCGTTTCCTGAACTATCTCACTCAGGAACCAATTTATGCAGTTTCATTTCACAAACACTGCAAGAGTGGGAGTTGCACTCAAAAGTTGTTGCCATTGTGCGTGATAATGGCAGGAACATTACGTCAGGCCTAGAAATGTCAGAGTATGAACATGTGCCATGCCTAGCACATACACTGCAACTGGTCGTGAAGGATGGTGTGTTGAATAACAAGAATGTAAGCAATCTGATTGCAAACTGTCATCGCATTGTCGGCCACTTCAAACATTCTTGCAAAGCAACCAAAAGAGTTAAAGAAGTTGCAGAATCTGCTGAATTTGAAGACCCGCAAACTAATTCAGGATGAACCCACTAGGTGGAATTCTGCCCTCCACATGTTGCAGCGCTTACAGGAGCAGAAACAAGCTGTTACCCTAGCGGCAACAAATCTGCAGCTGCCTACACATCTGTCTACTGCCGACTGGAAACTGCTGGGGCATGTTGTGGAAATACTTGGCATTTTCAACCACGCTACACTGGCTGTAAGTTCTAGTACTGTAACTGCTTCTGAAGTTATACCCATAGTAAACAGCACCATGGAAGAACTTCGAAAACCTGCACCACCTGGATCTGGTGTGCAGGGCATCAAGAATGATCTTCTTTCTTCAATCATTCTCAGATACTCCAAAGTTGAAGAGAATTTGTTATATGCAGCAGCAACATTTCTGGACCCAAGATTTAAATGCCACGTTTTTGATAATAAAGAGAATGTGTCAAATACAAAATCTTTCTTGATACAGAAGGCTAAGAAATGTGAACATGTGGAAAACCCAAACATTGAGGTAGGTCCAGCATTATTTTATTGCCATTATTTATTAACCTGTCTTCAGTATTTTATATGCCTAGTAACTTGGCTGCTGTGTGCTATTAATTTTTTGTAATTTTTTTTATTTTGTGTTAAATTAGATTCGGCCACAAACATCCCAAGCATCTAGCTCAGTGGTAGAAAGTCATGGAATGTGGACATTTTATTCAAATTTAATGAAAAAAACCACCACTGGGGTCCAAGCATCAGTCGAAGATGAGATTGAAAAATATTTGGGAGAAAATGTTCAAGATTTGAATGGAAACATTTTCCACTACTGGCAAGAAGACAGCAAATATCCTTGGTTGAAAAAGCTTTTGTGCATTCCTCCATCAACTGTTTATTCTGAACGGTTATTTAGCTGTGCTGGTCAAGTTGTAGACCAAAAGCGTAATCCCTTGGATCCAGAAAGAGTGAAAATGTTAATTTTTTTAAACAAAAATTTGTTGTAACATGAATTTCTAATGTTTTCTTTTTTATAAACTTTATTTTCTCTTCGCAACTACATTTTGAGAGACAATTTTAGAGTTGTGTTTTGATAACTGTAATATTTATTATTTAAGTTCTTTAACTTAACTTTAATTGCTAATTCACATATTTCTCAACAAGTTGGTTTTGACTTTTGAATGATAGTGCATAAGTTACATTACAGGATGTTAAGTATTCATTTTACTGCCATAAAAATATCCTACTAAGTGCATTGAATCAATTTGTACTGTTATTGTTATTTTTAGCTAAGAATCGATAATGAGTAGGGATGGTGGAAAATAGCATTATAAAATCAGTTTTATAGCATTTATATTTTGGCTTGTAGCATTAATTAGCATTTTAAGTTTTGCTCATAGCATTTATGAGCATTTATTTTGTAAAACTTTAGGCAGATACTTGTGGTAAGTTTCTGCTTCCAGGAATTTACCTACGTAAAAATAATACAATTCCGTACATTATTTATTATGTCTGCAGAAATTTAAATTAAATAAAAATAGGTAGTAAGGGTACCGTACAGTTACTAACTTTTTCATGTATGTCCGAACAGCTGGATCGTCGAGTTTATGAAGTATGTTTGCTGTCATAAACATTTCCACAGTGTCTTCTATGAATTCCTGCTTTTCTGTTTTCGCTCGTTTTTCTTGTTGAATTACGGCCAGTAAAGTTGTTTGCCTTTTATTACTGTCATACTGTGACATATTCTCCAACATTTTATGATGAGTGGCCATTTTAATGTTTTTTTACGGAAGTGTCTTTCCTTTCCAAATTTATTCAAGTTGCATATTTTGCACAAATATATTTGAATCACTAACGCAAAAGTGATGGGATTTATATTCGGCGGCTCGCGAATGTGCTGAAATAACTTTCGATCCACCCATTTTCACAATAAATACAGCCGAATCACGTAATACAAAAGGCTAGACCTATATCGGTAATACACAGTAATTAATAACTGTATAACATTTATTACATAAACAGGTTAATGCAATAAAAATTGGTGCATAAACTTTTAAAATTTACGGAAGAAATATAGCACGTTCAAATCTAAGTAACTGCATATCTTATCTGCTGTTGTTTATTTACGTCGCGCAAGAATCGACACATAACCTAAATCATTAGTTCTGCCAAATTACCAAACGTTCGTAGAGAATGAAACAAAAGAATGATGAAACATAAAGTTCAAATATAGCAGTGTTCGTGTGGTCCATTTCTTTTGCAATTTTTACGCATACGTGGTACCTTCTTGTTACGTCTCTGAAATACGTGCTACACTTTTTACACCGCCTCGGCGTGGTACGGTAGAAAGTGTAAAAAGTGTACTGTGCCTACACCATATTGCCGTATAGGTGCAGTTTCGCGTCAATTCAACATCGAAGTTGGCTGCAGTGTTTTACCTTAGAAAAAAAAAGACAACAAATGAAATTATGACGATCTTTGTAGATGGTACACAGTTTATTTTGCTGCTTGTGTTATTTTCGTGTTAATTCGCTCTTAAGCGCCCGATTATCACATTTTATAGCAAATAAACCACTTTATAGCTTTTATTCGCTGCTATATCGTTAAAACAATTTTCCACCATCTCTATCGATGAGGAATCAAGAATCGACAAAGGAATCAATAATCGGAATCGAAATCGAGAAATTCTCAAATTTCCCATTACTAAATTAAATATTAATTGAATTAAAAATGTAGAGCCCCACGTATCAAAATTATGGTGCTCCGCTCCGCGGCGCGGCATCGTATTCGTATACTGCACTCTGTCAGTTGCAGTCTGTAACTAAACAGCGCGCTGTACAGTGGCTCATTCTGGCGGAACAACGAAACACTACTATTCCATCTAGTTGTCCACGCTTGCACACGCCACGCTGTGAGTGCCTAGATCCTCAGTCCTCTCTCAACAGTGTCCGGCCGAGTCTGAAGAAGAAGGATCTAGGCGCACGCTCGCCATTATCATTGTTCGCCCGGTTAAAACGTAAAATCCAGATGTTTATAGAATCAAACTTTACATCAGGCATAAAAGAATAATGAGCGTAATTTTACCAAATACAATAACAAATGGAGGAATGTAATAGAGTAGTAGTGTGGTTGTAATAAATCCTTTCAGGAGTTTGCAAAATACGAAAACCCAACTTTTTAGGAATTTTCCGTGTATGACCCGCACCCAGACTTTTCGATAAGAATTTTGCGAAAATAGGTGCAGGTGGTACAAGGGTAAATACGGTAATTGGACAAAATGCGAGTAAATACGGGGAAGTTTCAGTTCTTTCCCAATCATAAAATAACTCATAAAAATTTTTTTTTTAATTCGCGCATATTTTGCGCACCCCGATTTTTCAGTTGAAATTTTTGGATCAAAATTGCGCAAATTATGCGAGTAAATACTGTAATACAAAGTGATTTTCTGTCCCCTTGGAACAAGATGAGAAATTAAATATAATCTTTAATGCTCAATAAATACTTACCTTGTACATAAACCGTCATATCAAATTCAGTGTTTGTTAGAAGTAATAGTGGTGGTAAGAAAATTTGTATTTTGGGACTAAACATTCTGAAAATATAGTTACAGAACTTTCAAGTTTTTACAAACACCTGTTAATACAAACCTTATTATTGAAAAAACTGCAAAAATTTAAGTTCCTTGACGTTTGTATTAACAATGTTCAACTGTAGCTGAAAACATTTTCTGTGGCACAAAAATTAAAATTCATGGAGAAGCATAAGATCGTGGGAATGTGTTGACATTGAGTAAAGAACTTTTCATTACAATCCAACTATTAATGTCAAAATTTGTATACCATAGCAAAAAAATTTAAAGCGCTGAACAATGTAAACCAAACGATGGGCTGAAAAAAAAAATCTGATCTCGAACATATTTAAGATGTTAAGTGATTTGGTAGGTACTTCTACCATGAATCCTTCTATCAACAGTATTTTCAATTCCAGTATTGGTAACTTACACTGTACCTAATTTTATGTAAGAAAATATGATAAATGTAATTCCTGCATGCATAGTATTTTGATTTTACAGTAAAACCCTGTGAAGACGTTTAGGGTGGAACGAAAGAAATAAAGCTTACTAACCAAACTAATTAAAAAGGAAACTTCATAAATGGGAAACTTCTTAAAAAAGTTTTACTGTAGTTTAATATTACCTTACCTGTAGAAGAGTTTATCAAATAACATAAAAAAAAAGTACATAGTAAAGTAAGCTGACTGAATTTTTAGAGTTTACCCTAAACTTAAATTTCCCCACTATTTACACTTTATCACCATATCACCTTGAAAAGTGTAAATACTGAGTTTCACTGTAGTTATAGTTTAATTATTCTTGTTCTTACAAAATCCTTATAATATGACCAACTTTTGTCCCAGTTAAATTGTATTCTGTATCAGAATGTTTTATGTACATTACAGAAAACACAAATTAATAACCAAATTCAAAATTAAGTTTTAACCCGTGATTCCCCATTAATAAATTCCTATTATGCCATTGGTGTTAACATCTTAAAAAACCCACCGACACTAAAATGAAAAACAGACTGCACACACAAGTATGGTTTACTCATTTCTATACTGCTAGGACTTGTAGGTGGCTGTAGTGTTTACAGTCTTGTGTTTCTAAGTGGGGAAAAATCACAATTTTACTTTTGTAGTAAATAGTGTTAGTTTTGTAGATGTTACATGGAGTTCATTTTCCTCTAACAAAAAAAAAATAATTTAACCAGTTTTCCCATAATAGTACTTCAAAGTCAAAATTTGCACATTTTTAGTTCTTATGAGTTGTAAAAAACAATGAACACAAATAAATTTTAAAAAAATTTCACTCCGAAACTACATGTCACAGGCTATTGCTTGACATGTTTTAAAATTCACTACAAAACAGTTTTGTATATTTAGAAAAAATTGATAAGAGAACAGTTCAAAATTTCAGATTTTTTTTAAACACACAAATATTTTTAAAATTATTTTAAAACATGTCAAGCAGTAGTAAGTACCCTGTGACATGTAGTTTCTGTGTAAATTTTTTAATTAATTTATTTTTAATGTTTTTTGCAGCTTATAAGAAATAAAAACTTGTAAATTTTGACTATGAGGTGACATTATGCGAAAACTGGTTGAGGTAATTTTTTTTTGTAAGAGGACAATGTTCTCCCAAGTAATGTCTACAAAACCAACATTATTTCATACAAATATAAAGTTATAATTTTACCCCACTTGAACATTCTTAATGAACATAAGTTTTGCCTTGGACAAGGTAAATTCTACTACAGGTTAAGAAGATAATTAAATTTCTAATGGAAAAGTTTGACATCTGTATTGGCTATAAACAAGTATCAGTTTGAAAGTTTCAATGTATTAATACTGGCAAACACATACTGTACTTTCTATTGGATACCCGTACTGGCTCAGCACTAGAATGGAAGCTATAATAGCAATACATACCTGCTGTTTGTTCTTGTGTTTGCTCCCTGTCTCATCCTCACTCTGCTCTATCTCAGCTTTTGACAAATCCAGCTCAGTCATGTGGTCATCAGGGGTTCTGTCTGCAACTTCCACAGTTTCTCTTTGCGCAGCCTGTGCTTGCTCACGTTTGAAGTGTTCTGTTTCTGAAGGTGGCTGCTCCACAGCCTGCACCTGCGTTTCCTCTTCACTGCTACGCCCCTTACTAATGTCAGTTTTGACTCTATCCTCCCCATGTGTATGGTTCACGAGCGGTAGCACCAATGCTTGCTCCTGTTCTTTGGTCGACGATTCCTTGGCTTGCTCGTGAGCAACAGCTGGCACTTCATCAGCACGCTCACTATCTACAGTCAGAAGAGTCTCTGTCCGTTCTCCACCCACAGCAGTCACTGGCTCAGATAGCTCACTATCCAAAGGTGGCACGATAGGTTCAGTCCGGGTGTTACCCAGAGCGGGTTCTGGCTCTGCCCTCTTGTGGCTTGCAACTGGCATTGGCTCGGTATGCCGAGGACTCACGCTTATTACTTTATCACCCTGCTTATGACACACAGTCCGCACTGACTCACCATGCTCACGGCTTAGAGTTGGCACAGACTCGGTCCTTTCATGGCTTACAGTTGGTGAAGACTCTGTTTGATCATGGTGCACTGTCTGTATAGACTTGGTCCCCTCGTGGCTTGCAGGGGGTGATGGTGCAGACAACTCGTGACCAATGTTACGCACCTGGTCAGATTGCTCAAGGCCAACACTGTCAGATTTCTCACGGCAAGCAACTGGTGCTGGCTCTGGCCGCTCAAGACCTACAGCCAGTGTCTGCTCACAATGCTCCTGACTCAATGTTGATGGAGTCTTTTTACTTCGCTGCTCTGCACATGTAGATGTTTCGCTGGTAGTTGCAGTAGTGGACACAGCACTAGTACAGACAGACACTACACTAGTGCTCACAGATGGCATTGTAGTGCAACTGGTGCACACTGCAGCTGGAGTAACCTCACTTGCACATGTCACTAAAGTAGCCACGTCTGCTGCCAGCGCTGCTACACTGACACCAGCCTGCTAACATGCACACATCTTTTGATCAGACTCTTTTATGTGAATTACAAACAGTACATTAAAAAATAAAATTTTAGAACACTTCACCTTTTGTAACAAAAATTCACATAAATATCAGTTTCAAAATTAATATTGCAATTTCAATAACCAGGCTTTCAATATAAGGTAGTATACCTATATCTGAGTAAAATTTTGCAATTAAGAGCACTGCAAGCAAGCATTAGCAGCAGGGAAGAAAAGGGGTGAAGGAGTGAAGGAAGAATATATTTTCTGCCACTACTAGAATATTGTGACGTGCACTGGCAAGCAGCCCATCCATTTTGTTTACATCATATGGCAGTTAAATTTTTTTTTTATTTTAGAGAGAAATACTTGAATGATATTTTTTGTAACTAATTAATTATTCCAAATAATCAAATGTGAGGTGTATCAAAAATTTATACTGGGGGATCCAACATAATATTTGGTGATACTAGACAAGAAATTAAAATAAAAATTTTTTAATATATATAAAACTTTCAGTTTAGCTGCTAATGAGAGTTAAGTAGATGTTTACGATTAAATTTTAGTATTTGTTTTATATTATGTTTGGACTAAAGAAAACTAAAATTTAAGCATCTTTTCTAAATAACTTTTTCTCGTATTTTGATTTGTTTATGATTTTGGGAAATTTTACTTCGGAGATAAGTTAACCTCCTCTTGGATGTGATTCATCTGGAAGGTCAAAGTTCTGCCTCTAGGAGGAACATGGAGGGGCGTGCAAGCAGTAGCCTGATCAGCAAGCTACTTGTTGGTTTCATCATGGGTGGTAGTGCCGTGTGCAACGGAGCACTGTCAAGGTATTGCACCGCGGAACTATTTGTCCATTGATGGCGGAATGTGTCCCCAATTTACTAAAATTATGTGTATTGTCCATCTTTATTGTGGTGAAAAGTAATTTATTTACGTGAAGGGCAATATGTATTATACCAAGATTTAAAGACTTCAAAGTTTGCTTATGGGGTTTGAGAACATTATGGATCCAGTAGTATCACTCCGCCATGTTGGAGAGTAAGTTCGAGTGTCCACCCAGTGAGGGACAGTCAGAGCTTGTTAGCGGTGGTAGAGAAATGGCTTGCTGAGTGTAATGTATCAGTTGGGGCGTCGTGGAGGTAGAGAGCGGAGGTATGAGGTGCGTAGCTGAACGTTGGAGAAGGGCTATGAAGCCTAGAGGGCGTATTCACCTGTACAAGGGGCAGTAGTTAAGTCCCCTTTAAGTTTACAAATACAGTCGAAAGGAAAAATATGTAGGAGCGGTTAACAGCACGTGTTACCATCATGTAGCTATAACCCTTTGCTGGCTAAGGATTTGTTTCTGTTATTTTCTTTTTATTGCAAACTGATGCAAATCGCATTACTGAGCTAGGACTCAACCCGATGAGAGCTCGCAACACTAGCAAAACATCAGGTGACTGCCTCACATCTTAATTTTCAGCATTTGGCATTGGCTGTAACTTTACTTGTCTTAACTACGTGCGTTTGCAAGTATTGAACTGTGTAGATCTATGGACGACCTATCAAAAAATGAAACTAAAACCGATTTTTTAAAATTAATTTTCACTATATTAAAGGCTATCCAGGCATAGTAAAAACCAAGTTTTTTGGAACAGTCTAAATCTTCTACTGAAGCACTAATATGGCAAAACTTGACAGCCTGAAACAAAGACCAGGGATTGAATCAAACATCATTATTTCTCAACCCCTGGTACAACAGCCGAAGTCACATAAATTAGTGGCTGCCCAGAACAGGAAAGGTTCCATCAATCCATTGGGTCAGTAACAGAGGTGGCCGACACGTAACAATGTTTCATCGTTATTAATTTTTCACTTCTTACTGCAGGCACCCGTGGCTTAAGTCTTGCTTGTAGCATATGCCTGGCTAACTAATTTAACATATTTACCCATGTGCTACCTGTACAATTTTTTTCGAAAAAAAAAAAAAAAAAAAGTGTGGATAATAAACTGAAATCAAGGTTCTTGGACAGGTGTAAGTCTTTGTCATACATGACAGACTGCTGGAAGAAGTGATAATAAACAAACCTAAGTATCAAACCCTTTAATATCTGACTGTTACTCTTAATCAGTAAATTCGCAACATCGGCATTCCCAACAGCAAAGGCACAACGGTCATGCATACAGTGTATGGCAGCTACCGGCCTGCTGGGACGTGCCGTGCTTTCGGCACACCAGACTGTGCCGAGCTGTACCTAGCAGCGTGCACCTAGATCCTTTGTCCTACCTGCAAAGTCCAATGCGCGAGTATCTAGGCACTTACAGCGCAACATACAGCAGCGCGGAGAACCAAGACTATGATAGTACACTAAACCCCCGATTTTACGAACCCTGGATTTAACGAAGGTAGCGATTCTACTAATACAATCTCAGGAACCCTCAAAAATTAACAAAATTATATGACAAAAAAAATTGTAAGGAATTACGTTGACAATGAATAAAACATACTGTATCTAATTCACGGCATTAAAATATGAATTGTAGAGTTGCAGTTATTACTTGGTAAGTCACAATATAAAAAATAAAACAAAAATAGCGAAAACCGTTAAAAAATGTGGCAGTGACAGTTTGAAAACCGCGCGGCGGCGGCGGCGCCTGTGCCAAGCCGGCCGGCCTGCCTGTCTCCAACTACGACGTATTAGGATGTATATTGAGGTCGTACTATAGACGCAAAGTTCCAGCGCATGCGCACATGCTCATTTAAATATAGTACAGCCTCCTTCTAGGCTGTTTCACGGCGTCTTATATCTGGAAAATAAATAGACGTTCGTGTATTACGTAATCCCAGAACTCCTAATTTTTTTTACCGCATGTACTGACTGTGAAAGTGATTATTTTCAATCACTTATACGTGTAATTCTCGACGATTTTAGGTAAGAACGTCACAAAATGACGTTTTTGGAACAACGTCGGTATATGCTATGGTGCCGCTATCTATCTGCTATCTTGTGAACGTTCGTACAGTTGCGCTATCTGTCCGGTCTGCACGCTACTAGTATCTACGTTCTCGTACAATTCATCAACAACAACAACGTCGAGGGAATGTTTTTACGTTAAGTTATATAAAACTGCGCAATGAATAAATACATCCGCTTATTCCTTCTTTCTTTGGTGAATAATTTACAAGGGCATTTTACTAGTAAGGAATGCCTACTTTTTTTTTCATTAAACGCTATGCAAATAGGGCCATTCGCTCGTGAGATGGCACTCCACAGCTCGGTTTTCTCTTTTTTTTTTTTGACAAATGTCGATCATATCTATTGTTTACCGGTGTTCTTTTGATCGTAAGACGTCTGCCTAATGATACAAATTTATATTTCAACTATCACTTGCGTTATTTTTCCGTTAAATGCTACGGAAGTCGGTCTATTCGCTCGTGAGAAGACGCTCGGAATCTCGATTTTCTCATTTTTTTTTAGGAAAAGGATTGGTCATATCTATTGTTTCGCGGTGTTCTTTTGATTATAAGACGTCTGACTATTGATATAAATTTATATTTGAACTATCACTTGCTTTATTTTTCCATTAAATGCTACGGGAGTCGGGCTATTCGCTCGAGAGAACACACTCGGAATCTCGATTTTCTCATTTTTTTGGGACAAGGGTCGGTCATATCTACCGCTCAACAGTGTGACGTCTAGCTACTGATATCAATTTATGTTTACATTATTACGTTAATTGATTTCCCGCAAAATGCTACGGAAGTCAGGGTCTAGAGACACTTTGCAGAAAAAATGCAATTTTAAAATTTTCTGTTAAGGTTGGGGGGCAAAAATAAGCCGCTATCGAATTTACGAAGGTAGTGATTTTACGAATGCGATGAGAGGAACCGTAAGTATTCGTAAAATCGGGGGTCTAGTGTATTTCATGACTCCGCCAGAATGATCTACAGTGCAGCAAATTCTGTAAGTACCAAAAACTGCCGACAGAGTGCAGCATTCGCTACCACTGCGGAACATACATGTGTCGTGCAGTGCAACAGCCTCGAGTTTTCAACACCGCTTTAGTATATTTTCCAACATGTCACACAGTACTGACCACTATTGATATTTTGGGGAATCATTTAATTCTTATGACATCGTCCACACTGTGACGTGCACGGGTATGTAGGCCATACTTAGTTTCTTATCATATAATAATTTAAATTTTTTTGTCTCTTTAATTTTTTTTTTGTTTGTAACAATTTAACTGGGCAAACTTAATCAAGTGTAAGCATTTACACTGCGGGATCCAACATATTAATTGGGGATGATAGTAGAGATATTAACATTAAAATTGTATTCAAAATTTAAATTTAACTGCTAAGACAAGATAAAAGAAGTACATTTTACGGGTAAATTTTATGTGATTTATATCATGTTTGGACATGTTTTAAAGATAATTTAATCTCGAACCAACTTTTCTAAGTAACCTTTTCTTGTATTTTGCCTCATTTCGGTATTGAAAACTTCAAGTAGGCTCTGAGCTCGCCGCCTGTGGGATACAATTCACCTGGCAGGCAGGTTAACAGCTCATTAGTCTCTGTTTTCTTGGGTGGTAGTGTCGTGTGCAACAGAACACTGAAAAGGTGGTGCTCCGCGGGACTATTTGACAATTTGCTGACACAGATTGTCCCCAATTAATTAAAGTAATAATTGATTTTTTGTTAATGTGTAGTAAGCTTTTATTTAATTTTGTCTGTAACTGTGTTACATAATTTTCTTCCATTATGTCAGTTGACCATTTTTGTAAAGAAGTTGGATCCCGTGGTATCATTCCGCTGATCAGCTAAGTAAGTCAGATTGTTCACCCAGAAGAAGGCAGTCGTGGTAAATCAGAATAAGGATACGGTCACATAAAGATGGCCGGCTGAATGTTTATCAGTTGGGGCGTCATGGCGGGAGCGGCTGGATGTGTCAGGCGCTGGAGAGGGCGAATTCGCCAGTAGAAGGAATATATTTTTTAAGTGTTTTTTTAACAAGCTGTAGGTACATGTAACAGCATAATTCAGAACAAAGGTAGTAGTTAAGACACATTCAGGTTAGGTTGAATGCAAATGACAAGCCGCAGTATTTAGGTAAATATAACTTGTGTAACTCGGGGCGAGCACTTGCAACTTTAACCACAAGGGAATTTGTAACTGTACAATGAAAAAATTTTTTTTTCTTCTTTGAGAGTATGTTTAAACTGGAGGTGCGGGTCTTACAAGGAGGCCTGGGGGGTACATGGTTAATAACGTGTTTTATGTAGCTCATCTCAATATAGGTAACATTGCAGTTGAAAAGGTTCTGCAAGGAAAAAAACACTGGAAGGAAAATACGATCATTCAAAATAAAACTACTGTACCTATACGTACATATTTTCTTGTTGAAATTAAGACTTTCATAAACTATGTTTGTGTTGTAAGGTGGAAATAGACAAGTGTACATACATAATATTAGAGACTCTCTGTGAACCTAAAAAACTTTATAGTGATATAAGTTTCCAAAACTGCTGATAACAGTGGTGCCAACATGTATTGTAAGTTGGCAAACCTGAACTTACTGTTGGCTACCAGGGTTAGCAACAGAAATTGTTGCCATCATCATGGTGATAAGAGGTGCACTGGCAAATGTGTTTGCGGATTTTTCCTTATTTAATTTCACATCTACCAGAAAACATCTTCCTGCAAGTATCTGAGTTCATGTCCATTACCTACTTTCAAAAAGTAAAGAAGTACCCTAGCAACAAATTTCACACCTTCTATCAATGGTATCAACTCACGTCATCTGTGGTGAAGTCATCATCAGTCTTTGGTGGCATTATCACAGAAAACTTGCGAGGTCTGCCCTTCACCCAACCTCGCTTCTTGCGGCGCTTGAAGTGGCCATGAAGCGGCTTGGCAGTGGTCAGCTCCTCATTGTGCAGCGAGGGCGGTGACAAGGGTGTACCAGGTGCAGTAGTGTCACTGGGCCTAGGTAGGCCCACCTCTGGCTGCAGCTCCGGCATCTGCACGTCCGGTCCATCGTCATCACTCCCAGCCGGTCTGCAAGCCGCCAACAACACTATTGATTCACAACTCAACTCAGTGTTTTTAAACTTATTTATCACAACAGTTAAGTGAAAGGTTAGTTTGACAATCAAGTGATCAATGCAAATTCATACTTCCTCATCATAAAACTTGTGTGTTGTTAACACATGACATTTGTAAAATGAAAAATTGCTAAAATCTATAACCCTACAGGTTTCTTTACTTTCTACAGTTATACGACCTTGTGGAGAGATGTGAAGTTAGCATTAAAAACAATGAGGAAAGGGAAAGCCACAGATGTGGACGAACTGACAGTAAATATGGTAAAAACAACAAGGACAATTGGAATGCAGTGGTAATATAGAGTAATGAGGGTGATGTGGATGGCTAAGAGAATTCCAGAGGACAGGCAAAACGGAGTGACAGTATGTACCCGTATTTAAGAAAGGGGATAGAAAAGAGTGTATAAACTATAATGTGATACTGACCTGTTCCAAGATCTACGAGAAAATCTTAGAGAGGGAGATAAGGTATGGAATAGAAAGTAAATGGAGGGAGAAGAGGGCGATCAGCAATAGACCTGATTATTGCACTTTGGATGCTGATCGAGAAGAGAAGGGAGTACTGTACATACCGATACAAGAATTGGTATTTACTGATGTTGAGAAGGCACACAACAGTGTGAGACGGTATAAAGTCTGGGAAGCACTGGGGGGGGGGAGAGTAGGAGAATGTTCACTAGGTAGAATCAGGAGCATGTATGTAGGTAAATAGAGAACAAGAGCAGTATAAGGGTGGAGAGGTGACTGAGTAGTTTGACGTCAACGGAGTAAAGCCTGATCACCACTGCTGTTCATAATTGTTACGGAAATCTTCATGAATACAATGGAAGAAAGAACAGGGGCAGAGAATTGCCTTTTCGAGTGCCTCCTGCGGTACCTGCATGAAGTTACATGTTACATGCCAAAAATAGTGAGTGATGGTTGTCATGAGAAATAATAATCAAGCAAAGTAAAAAGAAAAGTTACTGGAGTGAAATTTAACCAGGCAAGTAGCTTTAAATACTGTGATAGCATGTTGGAAAGTAGAGAAGGAAACAAGGAAGTAGTAAGAAGAGAAAGGTGATGCTTTCTATAGATGTGATGTATCTTTTATACAAGAGAGAAGTACCACTGAAGTGCAATTATATATTATATACAGGTCATGCTTCGTGCTCATTATAACATATGGAGCATGTAAACTGAATGAGCAGTGAGAGGATGCCGAGGAAAATGCTGAAATTGAAGTATGTACTGTGGAAGAAGGCATAATGGCAGATCAAGGAAGAAATGGGAGGGACAGGTGAAGGAGAGAATGAAAAGGAGAGGAGCCGACTTGGAAATACAGTAGTAAAAGAGTAAATTTGTTGGGAGGGCAGAGGACGATGGAGGCATTCCACCAGGCTGACCTAGCCGCTGGCTGTAAGCAGCATCAGATGATTATGAGATATATGAGCAAAGCTCCATTTACAATGCCTCATGACTCTAAGTTTTTAACAAGGCTTTGCCACCATATGTGGCAATCACATTGAAAAATTGCCCTAATCTGCATGTGTAGTGAAATCTTTCACACTGCCCTCTTCACTGTGTCTCAAGACCTTCAGTGCAGAAATGTAGATTCACAACCTACTACTATGTTATTAAGAGAAAAGAAAGACATTAAGATGAAGAGCAAGAAATGTTAATAACACAATGCTCATCCCACAAGTATCAAGTCAGTCTTACAACTGAAACCGTTTAATGGGCTTTAAGTAGCTAGTGATAGTTACGGACCCTCCTCCTTTTTTTTTTGTTTCGCAATATGCAAAATAGTGACATTTTTGGAAAATTTGCCATCTTTGTTTGAAATCCAGAAATACATAAATTTATAAATTATGTGCAAAATTATTCTACCACAACATTTTTTAGTTCTCCCAAATGTAAAAATATAGCTGTCTGAGGAACTACCTTCCATAGTATATTGTACTAGTTCTATTACACAGACTTAATTACTCTCAACCAAATTACAAGAAAATAAGTTTACATTAACTTTTTTTTTCTAATTTAAGTGGTTTACATCTTGCATGCTTCATCACCACACAGGAACCTGATTAGAAAAAATTAAGTTCCTGTAGTAAACAATACTATACAAACCCAAAATTACAAAAAATAAAAGTTAATGAAGATAAAAATTAAAACAAAGGAATATTATTTAACGTTCAGTTTTAAAATATTTTTATACTCACGAAATCTTTTTCAGCTGTTCAGCTGCACGTTTCTTCAATCTGGAAAGAAAAAAAAATTACAAAATGTTAAATGAATACAGGCAAAAAAATATTATGCAACTTAAGCCAGATCAGAGATATGAAACACATTTAAATACAATTTTGGAAATTTTGATGACTGAATAATGTGAAAGTTTCTCTGCATACACGAAATTACACATTTCACAAGATAAAAAGTAACATGGCTTCCTAAAATACTAGTTTAAAAATACAAATATTTTAACTAAATGTACACATTTTGTGGTTGATTATGAATTATTGACAAGCGTATCTTAAAATTTTTTTTGGCTATGTAGATTTTTCTAATGTTACTTTTGCAAGTAACACTTAAATTCATTTGACATGTGAGGGAATGACTTACAACCATAGCAAATACCTACATATTATTGACTGTACAATTACCGGTAAAAGTTTATTGACTACACAATTACCTGTAAAAAAAATCTTCCTCACAATGCTGCACTGGTATACTACATTAAAATATTTAACTACGTACATGAAAAATTAATGGTTTACATAACAATTACAGTCAATATAAATTACTGTGGTCATCTAATAATACCCTAAAATGAAGCTTGCACCTGATTATTTTCTTCCAGCTAAAGTTCACCTTGAAATATTTTCCAGGCTTCTAAATTTGAGTTTCTACATTGCTTCTACATTAACACAGCTTTGAAAGGCAAGCAGCACTACAATTTAATGTTTATGATGTTACATAATTTTAAACATGACTATGTTCTACTTAAAAACTAACAACAAACAAAGACATGGATGCTTATTTCGTACACTGTAGATTGGTGGTTTAGTCATGTTTCATATTTACAAAGACTGTTATATGGAGGCCTTTGGGTAGAGAAATTTTTAGCCAGGTCAGGAAGGGTAATAGCAAAAATGTTTCTTGTTCGGGTAGGTTCTATTTTACACTATGAACAGACACACAAAAATTGGGACTGCGAAAAGTTTTACATTTTAAACAATATTTATAATACACACATTTTATACTTTTAACATAACAATGGTGACCAAGCTACAAACCTTCAGAAAATAATACATACACTTAACAACTATAACTCTCAGTTAATTCCATGTATGATGAACAGGTTTAGTTTGCTGAAAATATATACCAAATTAATTTTATTAAGGTAAGTCACTAGGTAAACCTATATACAGTCAAATTATTACTCATATTTTAGAAGATATCTGAATTATGTTTTTTCTGTTGAAAGAAATGGGACTGACTATATTACTTGATTACATTTTACCACAACTACGCTAAACGCTAAAGACTATGCATTCTGGGCATGAAACCGGTAAAACCTTATTCAATCTAGCCAATTACCTTTCTTAAACGCATATGGGAGGACTGTAGCCTATTGCTGAAACAGCACCGACTCCCACAGCTACATATATATATATATATATATATATATATATATATATATATATATATATATATTACACATGAGACGGTCCCGTTTTTCTTACGATTCTCGATTCCAGCCATATTTTTATATTTTTCTCGATGCTTCGATTCTCGATTACTTTGATTCTAAGTACTGTAGTTACGAAAAATTTACCTGAATTAAATTGAAAGTAATTTTTAGTATATTTACTGCATCAGTGGCCAACAAGTGTGATTTATCTAAAGTATTTATGTGATGAGTCATCAAGGTAAACAATTAAGAACTGCATGTGTCTAGGATTTACAAACCAGTAAGTTTGTTCTTTATTTAATGCTTTTCGAAACTGTTGTTGCGATTTAAGTGTATATGTTACAAAAAAACTTTTAACACCAGTTTATTATTATGGTTGTAAACAAATTGTAACGTTCCTTCAAGGTAAGTGTCTTAGGAAATATGTACACCAACTTATATTGCTGTGATCTTGATACACAAAAATATTATCTTGTGAAAGACGTAAAATTTAAATACCATATCCAGTAAATAAAGTGAACATACAGTACCTATCCCTACAGAAGCATCTTGTCAAATTACATAAACGAATAATGAAGAGAATCAAAATTGAAAGAAATGCACTTTTTCCTCTATTATTTATTCTTTCGATACCAGCGAGAATCGGGGGAATCGAGGAATCAAAGGATTGAAAATCCCACCCCTAATATGTATGTATATACATCCCCCTCCCCATATTGGCAATACTAAGTTTATAAATTTGATTCCTGAACAACTTTTACAGTGGTTCCGATTTTTTAAAAATCGTAGTAAGTTTTTAGACATTACAGTAAACTCCAGATTATCAGTGCACTGATTAACTGGTTTTGGGATCATCCGTGCAGCATTATGTGTGTTTAACAATGTAAAAACAAATATTCTTTTATCATAAAAAGGGTCAACTCATTCACGCAAGAGTGGATTAACAGGATCGCGCAAGAATTGATTAACAGGATCACGCAAGAATGGATTAACAAAGATTCCACATCATGTACATGAACATATTTTAATTTATTTTGGTGCTAAATATGGTCACTGTAGACATAACTATAAGTCGATTTGGTGTTTAATTATAAAAAAATTAGATTTTTTCCTCTACATTTTTATACTGGCAAAGTGCTATTTTAGGGTTATCCGTGTTTCCCAATTGTCCATGCATTGTGCAGCACCAATTGACACAGATAATCGGGAGTTTACTGTACTTTTGTTTGAACATTTGCCTACTTGTCGCAACACAACAAAATATGTGAAGTTAGCTTCAGTTTTATAATATGTCAAGCAGATTTTTGAACAGTTCCTTGGCAAAAAATAGTTAACCAAAGAAAAATGCAAGTATGGTTTCTTAAATGCAAAACCCCCTAATATTAATGCTTCAAGCATTGTCCAACAGATCAAAATGTCATTGCACCAATTTTATAGTGTAAAAGTCCAACCTGAAAATTTTCAGACCTAAACTTTACCAACCGCTTCACTACTACCTAATTTAACTACCTAAAAGTAAGGGTACCCAGTGTGTTCTCACCAATTCACTAGTCCGGAGGACCAGCAAGCAAGGCGGTTGCTCACAATGTTAAAGATTAATACCAAACGGTGATTGCATGTAATAGGTATGTCTCACGGAAACATAACCGTTGTAAAACCTAAACTACACGCCCGCCATGTCTCTCTTCACTGTTTTTCTTTTATTACCAACCTCACACACACAAAATTCCAAACATACCGCCCACCAAAATAAATTAGTCATTTTATATACACATACAGTTCATCAGAATCACTGTGAAGGAAGTGGGCAAAGCTTCACAACAGGTCTCTTCAGGAAGCCATGCCTTGTACGAACAATTACAACCCTGGTGATGCCATCCTTTCCAGGGTGTAGAATTGAGATTCTTCCCAAACTCCACTTGAGAGGTGGCAAATTATCTTCCTTCACAACCACTATTTGACCTACTGCTAAATTTGGGGAGGTGTGGGACCATTTCAAACGTTGCTGCAATGTATGGAGGTACTCCCGGTTCCATCTCTTCCAGAAGTGTTGTGTGGTCTGGTTGATGAGTTGCCAACGACTAAGACGATTCACTGCCACTGTGGTAACATCTCCGCAAGGAGCGGCAGTTAGGGGTGCTCCTATAAGGAAATGGCCAGGTGTCAACACTTCTAAATCATTGGGATCTCCACTCAGCTCGCACAGTGGTCTAGAATTCAGCACTGCCTCCACTTAAGAAAACAAGGTGGTGTATTCTTTAAAGGTCAGCACTTGGTCACCCACAACCCTCTTCAGGTGGCTCTTGGCTAACTTGATGCCGGCCTCCCAGATTCCTCCAAAGTGAGGCGCTGATGGTGGGTTAAAATGTCACGTCACAGATTTCTTTGCCAAGTCATCAACAATTATCATAGAGGAAGTGTCTCTGGAATAGATCAAGGTGTGCAGTTCTCCAAAATGGTTACTAGCACCAACAAAGTTGGTGCCACAGTCACTGTATACACGAGCACACAAACCACGGCGTGCCACAAATCTATCAAAGGCAGCCAAGAATGCACTTGTACTCAATTCTGAGACAACCTCTAGATGTACTGCTCGAATGGTCAGGCACACAAATAAACTCGGATATGCCTTGTGAGTTTTCGCACCTTTGAAACTGTGTAGTTTCATTACAATGCGTGAATGGCCTGTTCTGCTGAACCCTAGCTGCTGGCAAGTCTCCCATCACTGGCTGAAACACTGACTGGTTTATGCGAAAGCATGGAACACATTTACGTATTCGAAACTTGACTGCGCTTCTTGCAGATAGGATCCAATACTCACGCATCACATGAACTTGTGTGGCCCGCAACCCAGTATCGATGTATTTACAGTGATAATGGTCGATGACTAAATTCGTAAAATTGCCAACCTTAGGTAACAAAATTGGGTGTTTAATCTCAAAACGGAGCAAAGAACTACGAATGCGTCCTCCCACCCTCAAAATACCCTCACTGTCCACAAATGGTTTTAAACGTCTCAAATTGGCTGAACATTTTCTGTTGCCTTTCAGACTCTGCAATTCCTCCTTGAATGTGTCAGCTTGTACCTGTTTGATACAAAACATGAGCGCTGTGTTGAGTTCATCGACTGATAATGGTCCCAACTGTATCCGAGGGTAAGCTGCTCTCAAATTCCGGACAAATCGGAGCTCAAATGCCATAACCCGCTGTAGCCGCCATAGCGATGAAAACGTCTGTACCATCTCTGTGAACCACATGTTTGTCTCCCTTGCCACAATCATAGAATTCACAGTCTGGTCCTTTACATCTGGCAGATCCTGCAAATCCGGAGAGGTGGTAACTTGAGGCCACTGATCAGGTGGTTCGCACAGCCAAGAAGGCCCGTTCCACCACAGCTGATGGTCTACAAGCTCACCTGGAGACAAACCCCTTGAAGAACAGTCTGCCTAATTCCACCTTGATGGTACATGCCGCCAGTGGCTGGGCGGCACTCGCTCTTCAATGTCAGCCACACGGTTGGCAACAAATGTTTTAAGGCGATGAGGTGAGATACAGAGTCAGGCCAACACAACAGTAGAATCCGACAATGCAGTAATGGCTGATAATTTCATTGTGGTTACTAGAACTTCCTCCACATATCTCAGTAGTTTCGCTCCAAGCTGTGTGCCGCAAGTTCTAGTCTCAGAAGAGAAAGTCTTGACAGGTGCAACATTGGACTTAGTCATATTTCAGAGTAAAACAATCAAAAACAATCAACACTAAATTACAATACAGTGCGTCTTGACCCAGATGTGTTCAGTTCAAATAAACAACAAACAAACGTAATGGAAAATACGTGATACGCAACGATTCGAAAGTCATTATCGATAGTTACATGCACCGTTCTGACACTGCTGGCACCACAATTCGAGAGTCACTATCAATAGTTACACGCACCGTTCTGACACAGCTGGCACCACAATTCAAAAGTCACTACCGATAGTTACACGCACTGGGCGTACTGTGACATGGTCGGCTGATGAAACACAAAGGACGACAAACAAAGTAAATAACCATAGCATACGTTCCAAAAGTTGTAAATGCTGCAGTTCACCCGTAATCACCCGAAACGAAACCAGATAATATTGAACATAACCGATACGAACTGGCACACAAAGGAATGCAGTATGGATCAGTATCATGCGCTAATAATATGAACAATACTTTAATAATACCTCTGTTCGTAGGTTGTGAACTAAGCTGCAAGGTAAACGGTAAATTGAATTCACCATCTTTATCTGTCAAAATACAGACTACGTAAAGTGTGAAATATTTTTATATTTTACCTAAATGGATCATTTATAATTAGGTAAGACTGGGCACGTTTTTGACGGAGTAAATGTATGTACCGGTTGTATTGAAATATGACTTCTTATCTTTACAACTGTGCTGCAAACATATGAACTCTTTGCCATACTCAGATTCTAAAATAAAATAGTCACATGCTTTACTGATTAGTTAGACAATATTTAATTAGTATGTACAGTCAAATCTTCATTATCCGTGGGCAAATTATCCAATTCGCTGCTTAACAACAGCATATTTTCAACACCAAATACCAAATTTTAAAGTTTAGTGATTCTAATACTCATAAAAACTAGTGAAATGTAAATACAGTAAAACCCTCTCAAGTAGTTTCCCATTTAAGAAGTTTCCTGCTTAATAAGTATAATAATTTTTCACTTGTCTTATATGTATATGTGTAATTTGACCCTTTTAAGAAGTTTTCCTGGTTAATAAGCATTACAGTATTTTTGTTTGTCGCAACACAAACGTCTTAACAGGGTTTTACTGTATTTTGTGGTAATATTAATTGTGACTAAATGTAAATAATATGTACAGAATATTTTCATCTTTAGTCTGTAATGCATTTTAATTTTTGAAGGGATCAGTTGCAGCATGAAGCTGTTGGCAGGCAACACCAACTGACAAGTAGCAAGCAACCTCCAGCCATCTCACTGCTCTACCCCCATGTCATCCCTTGCCTGCGTCCGACACTACATTCTCACTTACCGATTGCTTTTTTCATGCATGAGTTAGGTGTCACAGTTGAGAATGTTTTAGTTAGTAAATTGTTCTAACCATTTACAACCACAAAGTCTATTAAAGCGAATAGTGGTAACCTACAAGAAATACATCGTAGAAATAGAGAGCAGGAAGTTCTATAAAACACCTCTCGGTTATAATGGCTTGGCTGAAACTGTAGTTTATGACCTACAAAAAAAATCCACTTCCTAGGCAGTCTTGTGACGATGGGGTAGAAAACAGATGGAGAAGCACAAATATTGACAAAGGCAGTGGGGGAAAGGGAAACATGTATGATGCAAAGAAAAGAGAGGAAGAAATGACGTGTCTGCAAAATTTTTTTTTTGTACTCTGAGAAGTGTCAAAGGGATCGGTTAGAGTAAGGAAGAGGGCGGTTTTTGGCATCAATGTATAACAGAAAACTTTTTCATCAAATATGAAACCAATGGCTCAGAATAACTGGAATGTAAGAATGAATCAGTCTTGACCTGAAGCGTGAAGCTGTCATTTGACTCCTCTGGAGGAACTTCTGAATACCATGGAATACTAGGTAATATCAGGATGGTAAGACTGAGATTACAACCCTTTTGACTGCGAGTCCCATCACCATAATATAAACGTTACAGGCATCCTTGAAACACTTTCCAGTTAGACTATGAATGACACTGGACTCACCTGGCCTCCTCAAGGCGCATCTTCTTCTCACGGCGCTGGGACCAGCGCTCACGCTCACGCTTCACATCAGTTTGTACCTTAGGCACCGGATTCGGGCGTCGGCCACGCCCAATACCGACTGGTATTGGTGCTGGGATTTCATGTGCTGTCACCTCCTTCTTCAGGCGCTCCTCCTTGGGTGTACGGAGACCTATGTAGTAAACATTCCCATTTCATTCACACACTGCACACTTAATGTAATAATCATATTTTCTGTCTTTAATTTGTCAAAATGCTTTTCAACACTCCTTTGAAATTGTGACCACACTACAATGAACCTTGCTATATGCAGGGAAGAAGGAGGAGGAAGAGAGAGAGGGAGAAATTCAATCTCTTGCATTGGGTGTAAATTTATGACTTACGAGTATGAGGAACTATAAATGCAAATCAGTTACCCATACTGTATAACTACCATGCTTAAATGCTACAAGGAAAATAGGTATATACTGCAGCTCCAAACAAATTGGTTTCCGGTTCAGAGAATCTTCAAAGCCACAAATCTAGATGACAAACGACACATCACTTTGGTTAAAAATGCATAACCAAGCAAATGTGCCAACACAGTAGGCATGGTAGGCAATGTGATAAAAAAAAGTGAAAATACAAAACAAAATAAACTATGTAAAACAAAAGCTTCTAAGTAAACCAAAAGAACCAAAGCGGTAATCAGTGACCTTATATTCTTCCAGTTTAGTAATTCCTCCACTTAAAAACAGCATTTTCTGATTCCATCAAAAAATTTTTACACACATTTATCATTTAAAGACTTCATCAATTTTACGATAATTTTTTTAGTCATTCAAGAGATTAACCCAAAGGATTACTGTAAATACAATTAATGGAACTTTCCACCTTAACAAAATTTAAAAAAAAATAAAATAAAACAAAACAAGAAAACCATGTATCAAAGGATAAAAAAAGAAGACATTGATCAATCAATGTACAGCAGAGCTCTGATATAATG
This sequence comes from Medauroidea extradentata, assembly GCA_003012365.1. Lineage (NCBI taxonomy): Eukaryota > Metazoa > Arthropoda > Insecta > Phasmatodea > Phasmatidae > Medauroidea > Medauroidea extradentata. The sequence continues at coordinate 26,141 of PNEQ01004186.1, forward strand.
AAGAGTTGTAAATATTGAAAACAGAGATGTAACAAAAGAATTTTAGGAACTTTTAAAAATAAATAAATATGTTTGCGCACACAACCAGAAAACTATCTAAAATTTTTTAAAGAATTTAATGAAATGGTATATAAATCACTAGGGTGTAAAATACTGGTCACAGTATGTACTTTCTCTGAATAGTCTTAATCTTGCATAAAGAAACAAAAATATACAACAGTATTACAATTCTTTGAAAACTCTGACAGCAAAAATGACTGAGTTGTCCACGCACAGCCGAGCATGTGATGCTATGTTGTGTAACAAGCGAGCACCTCGATCTTTTCACTGATCCTGACTTGGTGGGTGAACGAGCATATAAGTATCCTGTCTACACAGTGCGGAGGAGGACAGCATGGAAACTAATATGTGTACAGATAGTGCTAGCAATGCTCTATACAGTCAAACCTCTTTAATACAAACCTGAGGGGACCGAAGATTGTCCAGTTTGTAATAATGAGGTTGACGCCCCACCGCTATCGTTATTTAATATGACGCTCGCCTCCCGAGCTTGTCCCTTTTTGAGGTTAGGCCTCACTAGTGCACTTCAGGTCTCACTTGTGTTAACGTAATTTTTCCGATGCCAAATCTTGTAGATATAAGGGTTGTGATGTATTGTACTTACCTGATGTCATAATAACGTCCCGAGACGGGATAAATTAAGGTTATAAATATGTGCCACGTGTTTTGTAAATAATAACCACAGTTGCCAATGCCAGGACTGAAATACGGCAAAGAGACGTAAAATAATAATAGACACGTTATTAAGTGCATAAAAGATTTCTGTAAATAATTGAAGTGTGTTCTTGTTATAAAAAGTATAAATGTAATGTTATTTTTATTTTTACGGCATCGTAGTTGTAATTTTGAGACCTGCAGGGAAGTTAAGCGCCATATTTCCCGATCACGCGTTTTGTTTGTAAGAAATGCGTGGGTGTTAGGATGGCAACCCTGCAGCAGCAGACATCCCTTCCTCTGCCTCCGCCATCTTACCACCCACTTAACGGGACTTTTTCCCTCCCAGACCCCGTAACTCCGGGTATATACGGGGCGTGCTGGCCCTAGTTTCTTCAGAGTTCGCTGGCAGCTCCCTGGGCTCTCAACTCTCGGCACACTACACACTCTACACCTACCCACCTTAGGGGCCGGCTTCTTGCAAAGGGAGCCCTTCGTATCCCTGGAGCCGGCTTCTTGCGAAGGGAGCCCTTCACTCTACCGAGGTGACTTCTTGCCTAAGGGAGTCCCTCACCTATCCTAGAGGCGATTTCTTACGAAGGGAATCCCTCCACCCCCTACCGAGGTGACTTCTTGCCTAAGGGAGTCCCTCACACCCCCCTTACCTGTACACTACTAGGGCAGTGTCGAGGGAAAGGACGAAGGTGGCGCCGCCACGCGCTGCTTCCGTGCCGCGCATAATAGGGAACCTACCCTACAGTTACACTCTAGCCACCACGCAGTGCGCCATTACCGGAAGTCACTATAGTATCTGTGCTAGTAAAGTAGCCACGTGCATCGGGGCGCGCTGTTGTGAAGCATCCGCGAGTCTATCTAAAAGCATCCGAGTATATGGACCAGTGTATTATTTAATTAAGAGTTCTAGCGTAATCTAGTGTGTTTAATTGTGTATAAAGACTTGTGTACCAGTGCTTGTAAACCGTGTGTGATTCTTGGATGCAATATATCAGTTTTTTTATCAGAACATCCTCTTTCATTAATTTCTCTCTTTCTGAATGAGTAACACTCCGGAGATATTAGAAATCCACGTCAGTGCCAGTGACATAAACGCTCTGTACGGGCCTAGAGAGAAAGCCGCCCGAGAAAGGCGACAACAAGCCGGAATATCTGTCAATAATCCGCGTTTAATACCGTCGCCCCAGAAAGTGCCCGGACCTCAGTTGTCTTTTGAGGATTTCTGCCGACAGCAGCACCGTGCGCTCGCGCACATTGACCAGCAGGAGCAACACCGTGCGCTCACCCACCTCAACCAGCACGAGGAAAATATTCCTCCCAAAAAGAGACGTACGCGCAAACGTAACAAGAACTCCCTCAGCCGAATCTTTCGTTGCATGGCCCGCATGCCACCGACGTTACTCAGCCCGATAAAAACTCCGCCCCAAGGCACCCCTCCGGCTCCCAGGCGAGTACAACAACTCCGATCGGAAGCGAGCCAGGACCCCAAGTCGCCAAGCGATTGTAAACAACGTCTCCTCCGAGAGTTGTTCTGAAGCATCAGGTGAGTGATTTGAAACCTGCCCAAATTAAGTGAGGTACTCCGCCTCCCTTCTGCACGACCCGAGCGTGGCTCCCCCCAGCTCACTCACTGGGGCACGTCTAGGTCGTACCCAGACTCCCGAGGGACACGCCCGTCTTAGCCGGCGCAGGCTCCCCCTCTCCCTCAGGGACCGCTTACCACACCATAGAAGGGCCGCGTCGAGTCAAGGTTTGAATTAACAGGTGTTTACAAAAATACAAGAAATTCTGTGTTTTTTTAGGCTGTTTATACCCAAAATACAAACATTATTACCACTCCAATGGCTGCCTTTAACAAGTAAACTTGGTATTACATTATTTTATGAGTAAAGAAAATTTTTATGGAGCATCTGGAGGTATTTTTAGCAAACAAGCAGTGTAGTTTGTTGAGTGCGCACAATGCCACTACAAACTACAAGTCTACAATGGTAGCTGCTGCGTGTATTTATTTATTATTTTACACTCCTTTGGCCGTACAAACTGCTAAATTAGTTTTACACTACAAAATTTTAAAAAATATTCCTTGCGGGAAATTTCTACATTTTGTTGGATGAGCAGGAGAGAGACTTTAAAGATAAAAAGTACTACATCACTTATCGCTGCTCACATATCCATGGTGCCTGTGCGTGACCTAACTCACCATGTTCACGCTCCACGTGCGTTCTACTGGAAGTTTAAAAGTTTTTTCGCCAAATTATTTTCCTTCGCAGTTGTGGCTTACCAATTGAGGATAACTGTGGTATGTTGTTTGCTGACAGAAAATCATTTTAAATTTCGATGTAACATGCCCGAGGATTTAACTTTTTTTTTTGGGAGGGTGGTGGGGGGACTAGTCAGATTTAAAGAAACTTTGATTAAGAGAAAACATTTCCGGGCCACAAAGCATTTCGTTAAATTGGGTTGTACTATAACTAAAAAACAAACAAAGACTAACAAGGCAAACCAAAATGGGCAAAAATAAAGAAGAAGCACAAAAACAAACAAAGAATAGCACAACCGAAATCAAGGGCACTACAAAGCAGTTACGAGACACTAAAAACACAAGACGAACTCTCGCCACATGATCTTTATCAGAACATAAAAATGCAACAGCCAGTTGTTTGTGTCAATATATACAGTATTATGAATACATACTAAAGATGAGAACAAAACAATCTGCTTACTTGTGATGATGCTGCTGAGGGATGGGCGCTTGTCCCGCAGTAGAGATGCCCTCTTCTTTATTACAGGAGTAGGGGCCTCCTCGACTGACTGTTTGTTGACTACCTCTGGTGACTCCAGTTGATGCCTAGCACTGTGACGTGCCGAAGGCTCCCTCTTGGGCGGGCTCGCCTTCACCCGAGCCATCTCCTCCCGCACTTTCAGGCTCGGCCGCCCAACCCTTGGTGTGATCGGCTTCTCTGGCTTCTGACTGTCTGCCAACTTACCAACTTTCAGTCGCTGCTCCAACCTTGGTCGCTTCCTCTCTGGCTCATCCGTGCTTGGCGACTCCAAAGTATGCTTGTTGTTCATCTTCCCAATCGACGCTCGCCTGCCGACAACTTTCTGGGGCTTGTCCTTCTCAAACCTCCCTTTCTTTTTGTTCGCCTGCTCCATCTCACTAGAGTCCTCCACTATGTGCTTTGAAACTGTCCCTACGATCTTCTGCCTTCCACTAGTGCCATCCGATTCCAAATCCTTACCGAGGCGGCTAGGCTTTAGGATCGCTTCCGGCTTCACCTTCACCTCTTCCTCGGTTGCTGCATCACTCTGCACACTGCTGCTTATAAATGGCTGCCGTTTCGGGTTCTTGTTCTTTTTAATAGGCCTCTTTAGTCCCGGCATTATGGAGTTGTTTTTTCTCCACCTCCTAACCTTCCGCTTGAAACCTTTACCATTTTTAAGCTGCTTCTGCGAAGCAACTGGAGTCGACGTGACATTGTCTTCAACATCTGCAAGCTGGGCTGTCTCCTCCTTGGTGGTGTCAGGACTGAAGCGGACTCTCACTTTTCGCTTGCGACCTTTCTTTGACCTCATCACATTGTCCTGCAGAACATCTGTGGATGTTGCAGATATAGGTGTTTCATTGACATCAGCGTTCAGTTCCTGCGAGATCATGGGTGTACTGACAGGCTCTTCTTCTTTCACTTCACTATCATAGTTCTAAAAATAAATAAAAAAACAAGGCAAACATAACTCTCTGTAGGATTCAATAAATGTTAATAAAACAAATATTTATTGAAGCCTTTATTGATCTAGTTTCTTAAGTTTATTCATTTCCGTATCTGCAATTATATTTCAGCGAATAAATCTAAAAAAAGCTCAACACATAAAATTATCATTTTTATGGCTCAAAAACAAAACACTTGAAAGTGTCTGTTTTTTATAGAGACAATTGGGAGGATGCTGTGATGCTATATCACATGAAAATAGGGTTAAACTACAGTGTAACTTCGTAATTACGTGCATGATCCTTAACATGACCTTAATAAATATGAGCCATTAGTAATGCACTGTCAGTTTGTATATGCAAATTAAAGTAAAAATTAAGTATTTACGAGTTGTATTTCCGTGCCCACATATGTAGACACGAGTGGCATGTATTTAAAAAAAAATAAAATAAAAAAAAAAATAAAAAAAAAATAAAAAAAAATTACAGTAAAGATGCTACATGTGTTGACATTAATAATATTTTCACTGATTACCACATCATGACAACAATCTTTTAGTGTGCAGCAGTATCATTTGTCTCGCGAACGGAAGATGCGGAAACGATAGACTTATCGGCTTGCCGCTACGTCTGGCAACACTGCTGCTTCTCTCCATTTCCAGCTTGAACTTGCACATCCTAGATTCTGTCAGTTCTGTATCCGGCTCGAATCATGCTTTACTCTCAACTATACTATCTAGTGTTAATGGGAATGACTTATTGTGGATGCTGAACGTACGTATCAGATGTAAAATCTCCTCCGCCTCAGTATATTTGGAGGCCTATAGTAACAGTAATGCATGCAATCACCACTGTAGTGTTGTTATCGCAACACGTGGTTAGTAAAACGTGATTGCAATTACGGCTGGCATTAATAATACCGGAAAACGCAAGGCAATAAACGCCACACAGTTCGAAATCATTCAGGCGTGTGTAAACGGATCTGTGAGTAAAACAAAATTTGGTATAAGTTATGGACGGAGCAGTTCTATTTTGTTTACCATTCTCAAAACAAAAATAAAATCCAGGATGCCATCCCAAAAATAATACTGCCGGGCATAACAAAACTTTATTGGTGCAGACCACTCGGAGCTGGAGACAGTTCTACTTCAGTGGTTTTCTCAACAACATGCAGTAGGCCTGCCTATCAGTGGACCGATGCTGGAAGCAAAAGCTACAGAGTTTGCTTTAACATAACCTACATCATACATCAATACAGCACACAACAGGGCAGCGCCCTTACAACATGAACACATACTACATTGAGTGTAGTGAAGGCTGGATATACCGTTTCAAGAACCGCTGGGGCATCGCCATGTACAAAATATCCGGTGAATCTGGAAGAGTGAATGATGCTGTAGCCAACAACTGATATCCGGTACTTCAAGAGATTTTAAAATGGTATGGACTGTAATTTTACAACACTGATTAGTTAGGAATTTTTTACAATTTTATGCCCAACAAAACTCTTGCTGTGAAAGGGGACCAGTGCAAAGAGAGTAAAAGAAGCAAAGAGACGTTGACTGTTCTGTGTAGGGTTGTGCGAATATTTGAAATATTGAATTTGAATACATACAGCGTTATTCATTTCTATAACAAATTTGATATCCAAAAGCTTATCGAAAATGATAATTATCGTTAACTACGAATATTCGATGTCTTTCGAATGTTCATTTAAGTGACTCCTTACTAAAATCCCACTCAACACAAATCTCCAGTTTTTGCAAATTACAGCTAATGCAACCACAAATTTTACTGCGAAATTTAATCAATAAACAAACCTACGGTGGTTTGATACTCCCGATCCCAGAAACTTAAGAAACCAAAGCTACAGTAAAACTCTTTTTAAATGTTTTTCAGGGAACTATATGAAAAAAAAAAAAATTCTAAACACTTCTTAGAGGGGAAGAGGTTTCAACAAAATCAGTGTAGATGGTGGAATTCTCAACCAATAAACATATTTTTTTTAATAGAAAATAACCTTAGGATTTGCTTCAATTTCCGATATTATCTTCAGTTTTTCTTCAAACTTAACGCTTTCCACTTTATTGCCACGCCAAAACTTGTAGAAGCCATCTTGCCCGACAAGAAAAATATCGCCGTTTATATCCAGAGAGAATATTTTAATACACACTAAAGGCAATATACATGTGAAAATAACGTGCTTCCTATAACACTTCTACTGCTTTCCAATAACATTAACTCAACTGCCAATCACATCATGCTGCCAATGTAAACACAGGCACAAAGCAATGAACAGTAACACTACCGTCATCATTACGTCTTCTCCAATGGATGTTAACCATTTCCAGACATTTTAATGCTGCTTTGATTAACTGAGACATCCTCATTGATTAATTAATAATTAAAGCCACCGAACTTGCTTTAAGTTGCAACATTTATTAGCCATCTACAGATTTTGCGCTTGACAGTAAAGTACTGTAATAATTGTGCTGGCCAGCGAAGTTAACAGCCTGCGGCGTGCTGTTAAGGTTTCACAAGATGGCTGCTATAATTGTGGGGGCACGGTATTTAGTTAGAACAGCGGCTCTGAATAAATACAAGCCCGAACAGATGATTGATTGAACGTACAGGGAATAACTCAAGCAGCGGCGTAGGATTGGTTGCACGTACTTGGAAGAGTACGTACTTGGAAGAGCACGTGCGGGGTGTGGTTAAGGTTACATTTACTCGGGAAGCTTAAAAATGATTTTTTTTTGGGAGTATTGTAAAATTATATAGGTAATTTAAATAAACATTCATTATTTTTTAAGTTACATGCGGGTTACCTTTCTTCAACAAAACCTTTTAAACTATTCACCTACATGTAAATGAATGAGAGCTAAGGAAATTAAAAAAAAGGAACTCTTAGGCAGGAAAACTTACACTAAGCTAAATTCCAATTTACCAATCTAAAGATTGAGGTAAATCAGTTTGTTTTTACCTATACTTAGAAAAAACTATGTATGTTAATGCAGTGTACCACTGTTTATTGTTCAGTACATTTTAATTTTTAGATATTGTTTTGATATAATTTGCCTGCATATTTGCATATACGGCAGTATGATAAAATTTTTTTATTTTACAATATTCGTTAAACATTCATGAAGACTAAAAGTGCATATAATTCCTATTTGTATTCGTTTCATTATTCAAGAATATCAAGGAAAAATATTCATGTTCATTTCGTTAAGGAAAAATCCGTATTCGCACAACTCTAGTTCTGTGTTGTGCAAATATGGATGGATCAGACAAACAAACTGTATGTACTAAGGAAATCAGCAAAGTCTTGTGCCTTCCGCGGTGTGCCTAATATTTTGTGCACATAAACTGCAAACAAAAAACTTGGATGACCTCGGAAATTTTTAAGCAGTGGCTGCACTTCTTCGATAACAAGATGGGAGTGAAGAACCGCAAATTTGTCCTCTTTGCTGACTATTGCCTAGTCCACACAAAGGTCAACCTACGAAACATTGAACTTGTGTCCATCCCCCCCCCCCCCTCCTCCTCAGAATTGCACAAGTTTACTACAACCTCTAAACCCAAGGCGTACAGTATTTTTGTTTCTTGAGCACCACTTAAGAACCATGCTGGTGAATTTGTTGCTATGGAAGGTGTCACTGGGAAAGCATTTACTGAAGTGGAATGGCCTGGAAGCCATCAGAGCAATTGCAGTGTCAAGGAAAAAAATCCAGCCGGACACTACTGCTGGATGTTTCCGCCATGCAGGTTTTTGCAGAGAAAACTCAGCCACCCAGGAACAGCAGGATGAGGAAGAAGCAAATGACGTACAGGAGCCTAAATGTTGGCACCTTCTCTCCAACAAAGTTGAATTGCCATGCACGTTCAATGAGTTTGTAGCTGCTGATGACGCTGCCCAAGTGTACAGCGAAATGACAAAGAACTTGTTCAGCTAGCCACCACTAGCAAGGGTAGTTCCGAAGAAGATGAAGAGATGCAACGAGATCTATCTCAAGCTATTGAGTTGAAAGTTCTATACATCGACAACTTCTACAAATCAGTGAATGCCAGTGTGGGGATGATGCCACTTTCCAGCAAGTGGATAGCTTTATTGTTAAGCACAGTGGCGAGAAACTGAAGCAAACGACTAAGGACAGATTCTTGCATAAATAATTTTTGTTTTAATGGCCAGCTACGTGTCTAGTAAGTAATCGTAGACTTTTTTGTTCGTAAATAACTAGCTATACGTTTGATTTCAGACTGATTGCACGTGTAATAAATTTACCGTAATTTACAGAATATTTGGGCTTAAGCCGCTGTGTCGTTCATAGTAATATTGGACTGGAAAAATTTCCAAATTTCATTATGTACTGAGCTTGAAAACTGCCAACAGGGCAGAGAAAGGGTGAGTGAACATTTTCTACTGTGTACTATATTCTGTTTTGTCATGTCTCTCGTGTGCATGAATTTTTTTTCGTTGACTTGTTATGACCATAAATTATTATGTTGCTAAATATGGTCTTAATAAGAAAGTTAGTAACATTTTTAATGGCTCCAAATTATTAGCACTGCACGCCATATTAAAATAAAAACCTTTCAATTGCCTTTATTTAAATAATTATTATTTATACTTTTTGGCACTTTCGCACTCCTGTTACAATGGTGTCAAAACGTGCTGCAAACATGTTGATAGTATTAGCATGTTTCTGGCAAGATGATGGTAATAGGGATTGTTCACAGTTGGTATTTTCTGTGTTTTTTTCTAATAAATCTGGGATAATAACAAACTGTTTTCAGCGTGAGATGGATGAAAACTGGGTAGCCTAGCGTTGTTATGAATTATTATGGCACAACATTTTGGAGGGAAAAAGCGGTAGAATTTTGGTGATGTCTTGTAAATGTAAACATTCTTTGAACACTTACTAACAACTTGCACACCATTCAAAGTTTTATGTAGAGTTGCGTATGCGTGGTAAAGCCCATGTTACGATCACCATAATTAATAGCTGTAGGCGTTAAGATGCATGCTAAAACACATATTGCAGCATCAAATGGCCATCGTAAGTGCAATTATTTCATTTCGGTCATGCTGCGGTGATAGTAGCAGAGGTTTAACATGTGAAAACTGTGCATACCGGACCTACAAATAACTCTCTATGCAATTATATCTCACGTTCATACTAGTAAACAACAATCCTTTGTACTTTTACCACCTTTTACTTAATGATAACACAGATATTAGCAAACATACATTGCAAATATTGTCCCTCACAGCAACTCATTAAAATTTTTGTTATCAAAAACTTTTTCTGTGCCCTCATTTGTTACAAGTTTTTGTAGTTACAAGGATTTTTGGTGCTGTTATCAGGTCTCATAATTACGAAGTTACACTGCATGTATTAGTAAGTAGCCATCTGATACTATAGCACAAAGTTTTTAATGTGAGCAATGAATTAGTAATACTCTACTTTTGTAAACTACCTTAAAATTGTGACAACTAATTAGCTTTAATATAATTTAAGTTATTTTTTATGCGGAACACATGCATCAAGTAAGTTGGGGAATTTTTGCTGTTGTTTGTAGTTTCGCGCGGCCATGCGGTGATATTTTCTCACATGGTAGTTAGCCTGCCTGCTCCTGCAGCCCACATCAGCTGGATGTTTGGACAGATAAAGTGGGAAAATGCGGAATTGAAGTTTAGTACCAACAATAGTGACTGACGGTTGTCGCGAGAAATGGTAACTGAGCAAAAAAAAAAGTAAAATTAATGGAGTGGAAAAGAACCAGGTGGTAGAATGCTGAACAGTAGGGAAAGAAACAAGTAGGTAGTAAGAAGAGGAAAACAAGGTGATGCTTTCTATAGACGTGCGAGTTATCTTTTACAGAAGAGAGAACTATGTACCACCAAAGTGCATCAAGTACATATTATATTGTTTATACTTTGCACCCACTGTAACAGTGGTGCAGAAACTTGGGTTTTTCGCAGAAGAACAGAAAGAAATATTGAGGCGATAAGCACGCAGTTTGCTGTGAGTATGATGGCTGTCACCAGAAAAGAAAAGTTTGAGAAATGAAACGGTACGAAAAAAGTTCAGGTCCAGGGAATCCCGGATATTGTAGAGAAAGCATGAATGAGATAGTATGGGCCATGTAAAAGAATGAGCAGTGAGAGGTTGCCAAAGAAAATGATGACATTTAAGTACAGCAGAAGACCAAAGAAAAGATAAGGAGGAAATGGGAGGAACACGTGAAGCAGGGAGTAAAAACAAGAGGAACTGACTGGGAGGCAGTAAGAGAGCACGAGTGGTGGGTGGACAGAGGAAGATAGGAGGCATTCCACCAGGCTGACCCGGCCACAGGCTGGAAGAAGGATCGGATGATGATGTTTAAGGACATACGCTATACAGTATTCAGTACAGTAAACACTTCAGAAGACAGTAGTATGTTTTTAACTTGTCAGCCAACATGTTTCTTTCCATCATTTCTTAATATCAAAACAGAACCGTACAGCCCCAATTTTACAAAGTGTCCAGTTCCTACAAGAACTCGAATGGTTCCAAAAACAGGAATACAAATATATATAACAGCTGAAGAAAACATTTAACAGCTGTATCTACCATTATTTCCTATGTTTGGTATCTATCTTGTCACTAAATTTGATACTTGACTTAAGATTGGTTATTGAACCTGTGTGTGATAGTGTGTTGGTCCGAAGTAACACCTGGCCATTAAGGTAAAATTATTATGTCCTTATTCCATTAGCCACCCCTCTGTGCCTGAGCACCTGGCACAGAAGGGGCAGCAGTCCACCCAATTGAGCAACATTTTTTTCTCCCGCAGTCCTTCCATCTTCTACTGCTAGGGTGGTGCAGAGCATGGCTTGGGTGGTGCATGAAGAGGGATGATGGACAGAGTGAATGACTGGATAGGACACGGGGTCACATGTCTGGCCAACTTTTCTGGATACCATAACACTCAATTGTTGCATAAACAGTAAAACCTCTTTATAATGACCTTCTCACAGTTCCCAAAATTAGGGTAATTGTAGAGAGGTTTTAATGACTTATAGAGAGTGAATGACTGGATAGGACACGAGGTCACATGTCTGGCCAACTTTTCTCGATACCATCACACTCAATTGTTGCAAATACAGTAAAACCTCTTTATAACGATCCCTCACGGTTCCCGAAATTAGGGTCGTTATAAGATTTCGGACCTATTTGGAACCTCTATATGTCAAAATAGGCAGTTTTCGCATTAAGTCCATGTCCAGTCATCTTAAGCAATAATAAAACTTACATTTAAACTTAGCTATAAACAAAATTTATGACCAGATGTCTTTTAGAGAAAAGGCGATAGTGTAGTCTACTCTCGGGACTTTTCTTTTACGCCGTGAACGCTTAGAAAGTCACGTGCTGTGAGGTTACGTGCCGTGTCACCGCTTGCTTGTTATCGGCAGGATGGGAGGATAGACCATAATGTGGGGGGGGGGGGGAGTGCCAGAGATGGCTGCGCGCACATGCACTGACCAATACCACAGCCACAGCAGCTGTCCTCTTCAGTGCATCAGCCACCTCTGCCTTGAGACAGACTGAAAGATAACCGCGGGCATGCACTGTGATGTAACATTATCGCTCAGTTAAAATATTAAAGTTACTTGTCAATGTGTAAAATATTTTGTTTAGGACAAAGAAAATGTAGCGACATGGCCCCCACTCTACTAAAAGTGTACTATTAATTAGTTAACAGCATAGTCGTAGCGGTTGTACAAACAAACGTTTAAATTTATTAAAAAGTACACAAGGAAAAAAAAATCATGAAAAAACTACAAGTACACTAGTAAAAAACTTACCAGATATAATATCCAACAAACATGATAAATTAGGCAGATCATTTGTTTACTACTATCACTGCGTTGACAAGACACTAAACAAACACACAATAAAAGAAAGTTTGACACATTAAAGGGCCGAACAACTGTTTCCTATTTTTTAAAAAAGTCCTCTGCTTACAGGCAAGTATTGTGCTCTAAGTTGGCCGAACCATTCCAGCACAGCTTCCTCCAAATTGGCATGCATTGTACGCCTTAGTTCTTTTATGTTTGTACTGCATCCTTCCTTCTGCAATGCATTTACGATCTCGTCCCTCATTTTTAAGATAGTAAACAATGTTGATTTCAGGATGCCGAACTCCCGTGCAATCTCTGACTTCGGCTTCTGTGTCAATTCCACTTCCTTGATTATTTCATACTTCTTCAGAAGTGACAAGCCGACTCGTTTTCCACTCATTATGGGAATATCGTAAGTCCGCGTGAATTTTTAAGAATGTACGGGTCGTCAATAATCGTTTACAGAATCAAGCCTAATAATCGTAACCAAATCGAAAGCCAAAAAAACTGTGTGGGTCGTCAATAATCGTTTACAGAATCAAGCCTAATAATCGTAACCAAATCGAAAGCCAAAAGAACTGCGTGGGTCGTCAATAATCGTTCACAAACTCAAACCAAATAAATTACCAAATTGAAATTGTAAAAATCAAAGCGTAATAAGTAGTCATAAATCGTAAAAAACCAAGAGAAATCCAAAAGTCGCGCAATAAAGTCGTTATAATAGAGCAAACAGAGAGCGTGTAGCGTATCTAACAGCAAGCGAGAGAACACTGGCACGTGAACAAAGGTGGAGAATGTCGAGCGCAACAGGTATTCACATGAGGAGAAAGGAAGATAAGAGTACCGTTACGGCAGGAGAGGGGAAGGATGAGTTAAGGCTTGCCACGTGGAGTACAGTTCTCGCCACTAGAAACTCAACACGGTGCACAAAAACCTATTTTTTGCGATTTCCTTGAAATATGAAATAAAAAAAATTTTAAAATCACAGTTTCCCAAAAATGGGTTGTGATAGACAGGTGGTCCTTATAAAATGGGTCGTTATAAAGAGGTTTTACTGTATCATTAAAACTAAATTACTAAGACAAAAGAATGAGCAGCTGCTACAAAACCATAATGATGATAAAAAATTACTGTCATACAACAGTACCGTCCACACTTATATAGAAATCAAGCATGAGGGGATACAGTGAATGGAGGGCACAGTTTATGAGACATCACCACCTCTCTATTCCTAAACTCCACCCACTAGTGAAGATGGAAGACGACTGATGTCGTTCCTCATATGCAGCCACACATACAACCACAAAGGTAAGAGTCAATGGATGGTGGGTGTACTTGCTGTCCTTCTTATCCTAACAGCTTAAACTGTGCAAAGTGTTGCTAAGAATACATTTGAAATCTGACAGTGCTGATACAAAACACGTACATAATCTTGGAGGCAAAAATACTTTGTCATCCTTTTTTGCACAAAAAATAATGTACTTAACAACATTCAAAACCCAAATTTTGATTACAAATAACGTGGAATGTAAAAATAATGTTTATTGAAAACAAATCATTGAAAAATATGACTATACAATTTGCAGAAAAAAAGTATTGCCTTAACAAGAGAAAGAAAAAAAGAAAGAAAACGGACCTTGTCTTTGTCTGACTCGCTGGTGTAGGCCTCGTCTTCCCGGGCGGTGATGGAGCTGACGAGTGGGGTCCATCGCAGGCACTCTGGGTCGAGAGAGATTCTGCTGCGGCTGCGAGACACTCGCTCCATATGGTCGTCCACCTTCCTCCAGTCCACCACTATCACAGTCTTGTAAATCTCCGACATTGAGCAGCTAGCGATGTCATCTGCCGACTGGCATTTCACCCTATTGCACACACATCCAGCTCATGTACATCTATTCATGAACGACTATAGTTAAACCTTGTCAATACAAACATCATAATTACTAAGTTCTCGAAAATACAAAATATCTTCATTATCCTTGGGATAAAGAACTAAATATTTGTTTTCATGTAAATAAATTTATTTTATGTACTGTATATGTACATTAATTAAACATTAAGTCCACAGGTAAAAATATATTATTCTTAGCAAACTAATGTTTGTATTTCAGGAATAAACACCCTGAAATAAAACTTACAGACTGTTTACTGTTATTGCAAACATCTAATAGTGCAAAAATTTAGGTCCCTCGAGCTTTGTATCAAAAGGGTTTCACTTGAACATGATAGAAGCAAAATCACAAGAAGAGTGAGATGTTCTTACGTACTTTAACAACGAGGTCTTAAGAGCCGATAAAAATTAGGTGAGGTGAAGGGACAAAACAACATCCATGCCCGAGCAGGAATTAGAACCCAGGACCACTCGTACCGTAGACTGGCGCCTAACCCACTATGCTATGGAAGCCAGTTATCCACAAGGGGAAAAGTCAAAGAAGTCAATCGGTTATGTAATAAAAATTTGCGAGGTAACTTCGGAAACTATGACATAATAAAATGATACAATAAAAAAATACACAAAATGTTAGATACAAAAAAAAAATTTAGGCTTTTTATACCTCTGCAAAAGAATCAGACATATCACATCCCTTTTTTACTACATTAGGATGTAAAGTTACAAAAACATAAGTTATGCAAATATCTGATTTATTATATTCTCTCTAGGGGTGGGCGAATATGAAAATTTCATTTCGAAGCGAATTCGAAGCGAATATGTTGAAATATTCACGAATTCGAATCGAATATCGAATCGAATATCAAGTAAATTGAATTTTTTTAACAAATATACAATGTAAAATAATTTACACTGTTAAGAACTTACCTCGAAGGCTAATTATAAATTGAGTAAAAAAATGAGAGTTTTGTAGTGATTTGCAAAAAAAAAATGTTTTTAGTGGACTTATTATATGTAATTGCTCAGGATGTTGTTTCAGCTGATTCTGTAGGGTTGTAGTGGTACCTAAAAGAATCACAAAATCCCAAAAAAAATCCAGTTGGTTTTATAAAACTTAACAGACCCTAAAATCGTATTTTTTTTTTAAATTTCTTTATGAAGCACTGTTGGAATTTTGAATATTTTCTTGCATGTTTCTTTACTACCGCTGACACTTTTAGTAAAAAAATAATCAAATAGTGGCCATGGATTTTTTGGCAGGTGGCCCAGTATTCAGATCTGAAGTGCTTGGTTCCATTAGTTGATTTTATAAAATTGCAAAAATAGTTTTCCAGGTTGTCTACTTCTACGTAGTGACATTCGTTACTTTATATTCACGAGGCGCTTATGGAAACCTACCTGGAATATTCCTGTTGGGTAGCATTGGTCACGTTATCCTTTTGTGCTGGTATAATATAGGTATGTAGCATTAAAATTGCGTACAAGTAATAACAATTTATTCCATACCTGAATTACTTACTCTGGCAATATTTTTACGTGATAAACTGCTCCAGACTTATTTCTCAATAAAAATAATACGATCCGACATCGTATTTTCCGTGAACATGCATTCAGATTGCCTTATAATATATTTTATTTTCTATTATTTACACATGCGGAAGTGTTTGTTTACGTTTTACGCGCGCTTTCCTTTGTATGGTCTGCTTGCTGCTATCTACATTGCTCCAATCAACGCATGACGTTTCCGACCGATTTACTCTCTATCGAGTAGATCCGAAGTAGTTTCCGTAAGTGCGTACTGATTTCACCTGAATACCGCATCTCTGAACGTGGT
>PNEQ01004186.1:43191-67263 GCA_003012365.1 Medauroidea extradentata
TTGACGGTTTAGTTTCGGCCGTTTTGGCTGCTTTGTATGTACGCTATTAAGGTTATGTTTTCATGGTCCACTAGCCATGTGTGTGGTTAGTTTGAAATAAAATCTTTGAACCTTTATAATAACGTGAATTCGACACCATCTTCAAGTTTTGGCCAAATAACAACAATTTTTAAGATGACTTATAACCACCAGAAAATGGCAATATTTTCGAAGTTCGAAGTAAAAATTTTATTTCGAATATGATATCGAATAATGAAAATATTCTATTCGGCTTCAAAATTTCGAAGCTTCGCCCACCCCTAATTCTCTCACAATTAATGTTTTTTTACCGAGACTTTCTATACTACTGATTGCAGATCTTGCAAGTACTGTATAGCAGTAACTACAGAAATGCTGTTTGTATTTCTAAGGTAAACACACATAAACATTCATTAGAATCAACATAACAAGGAAGCACACAGAACATGTGGATCATAAATGTGGAAATTGTCACAAAATTGTGCCTACCTGCAGACCATGCCAAGCAGCTGCAGCGTCATGGCAACATCATGGCTGTACATGCCAGTGTGACGGCTGATGGCAGCGATAGACACGGCGCCCACCTCCCTGTCATCTCTGTGCGCATCAAAGTACTCCAGCACCACCGACTTCCAGTACGCATGGTACGAAACACGTCCCAAGTCTGACAGCGGCTTCTCTGGAGTTCCAGGCTGGCCCTCACGCTTCGACAGCAAGTAGCCTGAAGAGCAGCGCACAAACACAAATAACATACAGAATTTGTATCTAATAAACCTGGGAGATTCGCAAAAAAAGAACACAAATTTCACTGGGACTGCGTTAAGGCAAGTAGTAGAACTTTACACCTTGTCAACAGAAATATTACTCACAAGTACCGTATTTTACCACACAACCGTCGTCATCGCGTAATAGTCACATCTAATTTTTGAGATAACAGAAACGGTGTGATGTACAACCACAAGCTACAGTTGTGTATCACATATGTTGTGAGGTGCGCTTAAGTAATGGCTAAGTTATGGATAAGTGTGTTACATTTGTGTTGCTACGTATGTGTGCATATTAGGTGCACACGTCGCTCGCCCTGGTTTAGTGGAGAGGGGAAGGTTCGCCCGCGCATGCGCGTAGGGAGGTGGCGAGTCAGCTGGATTCTGGAAGAAGGAGAAGAGTATTGATCGCGGGCCGGGGAGAAGTTTCTTGACCGCAAGGCCGGGCAGACACTCAGCAATGTAGTTGAACGCCACGGAATATTACTGTTAGTGTAGTTTGGAACTTCGGCAGCAATTAATAGTATTCACGGCAGTAATGCAAGGTTGTTAACCTGTACAGTGAACACGGTATTGCAAGTGATTTATTGATGGTTCGGATAGAGAGTCAACTATTGATCACGAGAGCTGGCAGGCGAGTTAATGTCAAGTTGAACGGCGCGTAAAATTACTATTCGCGCAGTTTTAGAACTGTTGAAGTGATCGTACTATGCGCTACTATATTAGAATATGGATCGCAGTTACTGTAAACTTGTAAGGCAAGTGCAGTATTAATGGTTGGTGAAAAATCACTGTGTTAGGCAGCATGAAGGCCGGGAGTTTCGCAAACAAAATGGCCAGGCGGCAGGTCTGGAAATTTAAAACGAGGACGTCACATTGTGATTGTTAACGGACTTCACGGCTAATGTAATGTAATGTTGTTCCGTTTATACACAGTGCTTATCGCACTAACTAGTACGTCTTTGTAGGCGTACATTTTTTGAGTAAAAGCGTGCCTATTTTGACGGTAAATGTGTGTGTGCGCTTTATGCTTCGGCTACGAACTGGTGTAGGAGAAAACTTTGCCTACTCTTTTTGGTATCTTCAAAAGCTTTGCTGGGCTCAGGGATGGGCCTAGTTTTTAGGCCAACTTTTGTGCCAAGCGGAAAAGATTTGGACGGACGGCGATGTCAACTGGGTCAGCAATTAGGCTGTTTCAGCGTTTGTTTAGTTTTTCTCTTGAACAGGGCGGACGCAAAATAAAAATTAAATTGCAAGAAGATGAATTAACTGTTTAAAGACAAGTAACATAAGTTCGGCTAGTCAAGAAATTATTGTCAATTTGTCTTGTACTAGTATCATATTGCATACAGATTTATATTCACTAAAGTGTACTTTCAATAGTACATAGTACATAGACTTTTGATTTAGGAATGGAGATTATACTGAATTTGTTTGTGCATTTGTGGGTAAATGTACCCTTGAAATTCATTTACATTTTTGATAATGGTTGAAAATGGACTTAGCATATGTTATGCTTTAAGCTATTAAGGTGAATAAGGTAAACATTTGTTAATTCGAGATTGATTTTGATATCATCCCCGTTGGGTGTGATGAGAATAGCTGTAATTATTGATATTGTATTCCCTGTATATTTCTTTGTACTTAAAAATTTTATTTGCTTACTCTGAGAATAATATCTGTTGTGTACTTACTTGGGCGTTTGCTCTTTAAATGCACCACAATGGTAAAAATACTTTCATCGCATAATCGTCGCACCGCAATGTTCTGTTTATGTTTCTGCAATAATCATAGTTAGTACCAAAATATTCCGCTGGAATTAAAGTGGAACATAGCGTTACTAGTTCAACAGTCCGCCATCTTGTGCGTTTGTCTTGCGCGTGGACTTTCCCAACTAAACGTTAGTACATCTACGACAACGCAAAATAAAAACAAAGTTTGTAAACACTGCAATGGTAATAAACTGTAGCAGACACGCAGAATCAGAAAACAAAAACTTCAAGAGAAACGGAACTTAGAAAATGAAAATTGATTGGTTTTCAAATAACCAAAAGTGTTTACTTACCGGTAAATACTGCTAATCACGAAATGTGTTCCCACCAAATGTGCGTATTTAATTATGAATGAAACTAACCTAACCTCTTAACATCTAGTAAGTTATAGAAATTTACCTAGTCATTGTTTTATAGAGTTCATCCGTCAATAGTTCTGCCAAAAATATTGAGTTATTTTAATATAAATAAGGTAAGTGACGAAAAATGTTGGCTTAAAAAAATTTTTTCTACCACGGAAATTTTACTCTAATAATAGTCGCACCTTAAATTTTTTGCATCCAAGTTGGCAAAAAATATGCGGTGATTATGCGGTAAAACACAGTAATATGGACGGCAACAGCCACAACCTGAAGTGAGGAACCATCCCAACATTCGCCTAGTGTGATTTCAAGGAAACTGAAAAAGTTAAATCAGGATGTCAGAAAAGTGAATAGAATCACAGTCCTCCTGACTGGGAGTCCATTGTGTCACCACTTCATAACCTCCCTCGCTGCTGCTTTGCCACAAATAATGAAAACTTTTAACTGAAGAATAAAATCTTTGACAAACTGTTGAGGTCATCCACAGTAGTCACCAGAATAAAATAAAACTTCAAATATAAGACGACATCTACACTTTCACTTTGGTCTAGAAGTGAAATATATTATTTCCTGTAAAATAGAAAGCCCATGATAATTTTAATTATTACTCTAGAACATACATTTTACCAGGATTTGGTGGTTTCTATATTTTAATTTGATTAAATGCTTTTGCATACTACATATTTTTAGATTTGTACATTCACCTATACACTGTACCTGCATTTTGATATTGTATTGTAAACAGCTAAGCTAAGCTACTACAGAAATTCAAACTAATTTCCTTTTTCTCACACTTTCAAGCATAAAACCCCATCTTATATATACTGTCCAATGAGAAAATATAAAGAAGGGTTTTTCTAACAAATAGTAGGTAAAAATACATGCTGTAATTACTGAATTTAAAAAAAACTCACTGAAATGTATGAGGAACCTGCCGAAGCCTTGTTTTTGATACTGCGGCATTGTCATGATGCAGGAGACATTGTACTTCTGCTGACAATGCTTTTCTTTCGAGAAGTATCCTACCAGGTGGCAGCCCTGCTAGACAGAAACCAGCAACCCAACCACAATGCACATGTAATCCACTTCAAAACATAACACAAAGCTCTCACTGGCCAAGAAACGCAGACACCACCAAAAACACAATACGTTTGCGCTCTCACAAGCAAATGTTCCCTCCTTTCACGTACATGTCGTTCACACACTCATGGTGTATGTAAAGGAAGCTTTAACCACTGGGTTAACCACTAAAATAGGTTGAGGAACTCACAGGCTGGTACTACTTGATAGTTACAACGTATATAAAAAAGGACTAGCGCATTGCTGCACAATTGCGCGATGTTTTGCTGGCTAGGCCAACTTCAACAGGCGGTGAGTTCAAGCACAGTGAGTAATGGCAGCGGTGAAAGCCTCCAAAAAATTGCACAACTGCGCAACAATGTGTTCCTCCTTATTTATATAAGTAGTAACTATCAAGTGGTACAAGCCTGGGAGTACCTCAACCTTCTGCCTATTTAATTGGTTAACACACATCATAAAGTGTATCATTATACACTAGTCAAACAAGTCCTATGCTGAATATTCTATTTCTGGTATGTACCATCAAACTTGTTCAGTACGGTAATTAAATTTTTTAAGTATTGTGTTGACAGGTGCTGCCTGCCCTGAGTGCTAAATGCTGTAAAGAATTTAAATCATAAGTCTGTTATTTAACAACAATATAGTAGTCAATATTTATGTACTGTAATATTTCTGTATACATATACAATTTATAGGCAGTTCTGGATAGTGAGCATTTAAAAAATCCCCACTAAATACATATTTTCAGTTAGTTCAAATCTTTCTGCTTAATGTAAAAAACACTGCGGCATACTTTTGCTGACATGGTCTGTAAAATGTTTGTCTACATTTCAATGCTCCAAAATACTATACTTACAATATCTTCTCATTAAATACACAAGTGAACAATAAATTCTATTGTTACTGGTACATTATTATAATTCCTGCAAAGTAACCTCTACAAAAGATAGAATTCTGCACTACCTCCAAGTTTCGTCTTGAATAATTTGTACACGGTGCATAGATAAATTAGAACAATTTTGCACAAAAAAAAAAAAAAAACAACTAGTACGGTATATTAAACTTTAGCTTGTCTAAATATAGATGCAATATTGTAGCAGTGGCAAGCGACAGCAAATGTCTTACGAAAGTTTGCTAATACTAATATCTCAACAAATGGCTTACATGCTAAGTAGGCCTACACATATCTTCACCACCATATCATCTTGAATACAATACAAGACTAAACAAACAGTCGTGTAAACTATAAATACAGTACATATTAATATACCCTTGAATTAACAAAACTAAATATTTCACGTACTTATTTATCCCAAAATAGTGACAAAATGTGGTGTTAGTTTTGTTACAAAATAGGTTTTAGCATACATATTCAATTAGTTACTAAACACGTAAATAAATACGTTTAGTTGGTTCCACTTCTCATTTGAATAACAAAAATGCCTAAATAAAACGAAAGACACAACCTTTAAAATTAATTTTAGTACTGTATGCTCAAGCAACAGTAAAGGTGTTCAGCAGACAAAACTTAAAGATGTGCTACATATTTAATAATAAATTCCAAACAAAATATCCCTTTCACATAAAACATAACAGTTCATGGAATGTATCAATAACTTTACATAATTTGACTACTGTATAGACATACATTTGATTCTGTGTGTGTGATAAAATTAACATACCTATTTTTCATTGTATGCTGCACAACATTTAATGTAAACTTATTTTTAGTAGCGAAGCTTGCTCACCTTATCTCTTGGTGAAAATGTGAACTCTGTGGCAATGATCACACCAGCAACAGCTAACGGTGGAAAATGTCCGGAATACACCTAACCTCCCTTGGATATGACACTTGGTGCTTTTTAAAATAAATTTATTTCCAAATTTATTTCCAATGTGTTTCGGCGATGCTAAAAAATTTTTTAATTGCAAAGTACTTTCAGCGAGTAATTACCAGTTTGTCGCAGTCTACAATCTACAAAGGCCGCCACACATATTTATTTATAATTTTACAGTTGTCTTGCTAACTTTTAATTCAGTTTTAATCACAATTTTTTTCCGAAAGGAATTCCCTAAATGTTACTGCAGAAGCAGGAGAGAGATGGAAAGATGTAAGGCACTGCAGTAACTGTCATCACTTTTCACATGTTGACGGAGCTCAGGTGGCCCAATGCCAGACGCACAATCTGTGTGTGTTTCACTAAATGTTTTTGTAGTTTTTTCGCCAATTTTTTTTCATGGCTGTGGCTATCAATTGATGGTAGCTGGTTATTGCTGTTGGCCAACAGACTTTTTTTTAACTACCTAAAATTCTAACAAAACGTGCCCAAGGATTTAACTTTATTTTTTGGAGGTGTTAAAATTATGAACTCAAATTTAACAAAACACTGGTTTAGAGTAAACATTTTCAGACTTTTGAGGCATTTCATTAAATTGGGGTTCTACTGTATGTGAAACTGGCAGAGCTCTTTCAACTCTAATAAAATAACACAAAAACAATTACAAGAAAGGCGAAACCCTAAATTCCAGGCTGGCTCAACAAGTATGGGAAAATAGCCACAAAATTCTTTGAGAAGACTCTACACCACTCACACAGTAAACAGGTAAAATTAATTTAGAAGAAAATCAAAGAATCTACCTTCATTACTAGCAACAACAATATTTTCAGCCAGTAGAAGATTTAATTGAAAAAGTATGTTATTCACATTAGGAGAAAAACATCTCCACTCGACCCACCACAAACAATCCGAGTTACTCTAAACTGTGCAACTAAACAGGAGACAGCTCGTCTATCATTTGCTGAACTAGATAAGTGGATGTATCAACAAATACCCGTGGTCTTCCAGCCCCCTCATCAGATGCACTCTAGTTCTCGGACCGTGTGTGTCTTTGCCTGAAGACCAGTTCCCGAAACGTAATTTCTCTGTTCATGTCTGGAGAACAACTGGGTTTTGTTTAGTCTCATCACTATTTTGTATTTTTGTGTTTCATATAATTTATCTGTTTGGCCTTTTACCAAAGCAAGCCTCAAACCAGTGTTGTCTGTCTTCATGTCATTCTTTTACTTTCTTATTTTTATTATTTGGCTGTCCTTGTTATATTTCTCTCAATTCAATTTATGGAACTGTACGTTGTGTATGAATCCTGTTGACACACTTACTCTGTTTATTTATGTTTTCCTGTTCTCTGAAATTTTTTTTAAAGACAACTGCATTGTAATGCCATATGTCCATTAAAGTACATCCAGAACAATGAAAAAAATGAAATATATAACTTACACCTGTCCTTTTAACATTAATGACTTCTGAATTACTACAAAACAAAAATTTTATTTTTAACACTCACTGTGTTTAACGCACTGAAGACAATGAGGGAAAAAATAAATACATGGGTAAAATTAATTAAATGTAATAACACTTAATAGTATTTACTTCAATATTCTTTTATTTATCTAACTTGGTTAGTACCTCAAATCGTACCTGATTTAAGTAATTACAAGCAAGCAGCACATTTTGTGCCAAACTTTACGCCTAAAAAACGTGGGACTGGAAAAAAATTTTGGTGTTCAAACATTAAGTAAAAATTTGTGTCAATGTAACAATTTACATATACAATTTACTTTATTATTGTAAGCAACTAATTTCTGACTTTTAAAACTGAATCTATGGAAACTGCATCTATGGTAATCAAGAATCAACGGAAACCAAGTCCTATTCTGCATAGTATATAATAAGTAAATTGCCAGTGTCAATGTTGTGTACCAACTGAAATTTAAACGAAACGGTTATAACAGCACACCACCAAAATAACTTCTAACTAGCGTAATTATTTAAAAAAAAAAAAAAAATGCCTTGTGTGACATACCTAATCTGCTTGCATAGCAGAACAATGACAAAAATAATCATAATTCACAAAAAAAAAATTTAATACAAAGATTGTAAAATGCTTCATCACAAGCAAATATTGCCACCATGCAGACTTTCACACTTAAGAGTGACTGCATTGACCAGGTGTTCGTAACTGCGCTAGGGAAAAGAAATCCTTAACAGAAAGTTGCTGGAATTTCGACGAATTAGTGAAATTAAAAATAAATGTTATAATAAAATAATTAATTGAAATTACGCATCTACACTAACAATTGTCATAAAATAATGAAGTTTTATTCAGTATGTTGAAAAGTTAAATATAGCAGCAAGAAAAATATTCTGCTACTTCGGAAACTCATCACAACATCCCCCAATGATGGTGTACTGTTTTACACAGATCGACTGACCTTCCGAACACGTTAGTTGTTCATAATTTGCACTCTTATGAAATCCAAATTAGAAATGACTGCAAATACAAGTACAAGTAGGGACACAAACTGAACAAATAAGAAGAATCTGTTTTTTACTGCTGATTTACTTCCAAAACTAATTCTTTCCAACTACAAATAATAACACCTCGTAAATTCTCAAGTGTGCTGCTAAAAGAGGCTAGGACACCAAGATTTCACTTGTTTGTCTATTTTAGGCTGCGAAGTCATTGATTTTCCAGTGCATGTCCACAAGAGCCATCAAAGACATATTGATTAAACCAGTCTCTACGAAAACCAAGTTTCCAGATGTACAGTGTAAACCAGTTGATACATTGGGGATTATGAACACGGCAATACTGGAACGTTTCTCTTCTGCTAAACTGCAATTTCTGACTCTGGTATTACGAAGGGAGGAACTGCAGCCTTCTCTGGGCAACTTCGGCAAAGATGAAGTTCTCATTGTTTAACATGGGAGTTACAACACTTTAATTATGCATATGCTCCCTGGCACTGACTGTGATTGTGCCATGGAGTGGCATCAGTACAGAGAAAATGGATCTGGCAACAGAGCACGCCAGCAGCGGGCAGCTTGGTGACAGCAGAACAAGCAGTCAGCTGGTCACATCAGACATCTTGCAACACAGTGCATGCCAAACTGCATTCCATAGTAGCAAACCACCTAGTCCAAATACAGTATGAAAGTTTTCATGCTTGCATAAGTCCAGTCAATTTGAAACATGCGCAAATCGTATTTCATAACTTCAAAATTTTAACTAAGTAGTATACAGTTAAAGAATGAAAAGTTGATTGAAAACTATTTTTCCCTCCAAAATGTTTACATAATTGGGGTGCGGGACATAATCATGAGCTATTTATAATCACGAAAACATGGTATTACAGCTAAACTCGCATAAGGCGTTTCCACGAGATATGTTTTCCCAGCTGAGTCGTTTGGTTCATTTGGTCATAAGAGCCATGTTAAATTTTCCCACATTTTACGTTCTGCCAACACCTGATTTCGAGTGCTACACAGTTAACTTTAGTACAAAAATGAATTTTTCAAAAATAATGTACGTGATTTTCTTTAGTAAACAAAATGAAAGGAACCTGCAAGAAAAATACAGTGTTTGTTCATGTTTTTTTACTGCCAACACAGATAACAGACGTGAGATGTAGCATTCCACAGACATTAGCGAGCAGGTACACTCAGAATGGCCAATGTATAAGCTTAACACGAATCAATATATTCTGTCAATGTCCTGTTCCTTGGATCAGTACCAATAACATGTAGAAAAAACATTTCTTACTAAATGAGTGCGCATTAATAGCAACAAAAAATTTTAATTTTTTTTTACATTCACATATGTTTTCTTTAGATTGTACATTAAATTGTACTCGCAACTCCAATAATAAAAAAAATTATAAGGAATGTACCTACCTGTATTTACGTCAACATTAACACTAGTTGCAGTACTGCTTGTATGGTTGGTAGCGAATCGCTGTATGTAGTTTCGTGCATTTTCCTTTTTTAACACAACATTAGTGGAAGAACATAAAATGCAATTGACCTCTCTGTATTAAATGTATTTATAATACTACTTATTTATGATCACTGACATACCTACTGAATTTATAATTTGATTTAATTAGCACCAATACAAAGTGAAGCAACTGAGCCGCTGAATATCAATTGCCATTGGCGCATACCACTAGCACTCCATGTTACACAGATAGTTCAAAATTCTACAGATACATGGCATCAGAGTTAGGTTTTCACAGCTTCGCTTGAAAGCGAATTTTGTTATTGTGTTTGTCCGTCGTTCAGTAAGTACGTAAAGTATTGGTTTCGGATAAACGTATTCAAAAGTATAATGACTTCATTTATATCATTGCAAATTATGTGAAGTCATTGTTAATTTGTAATTTGTTGTTTTACGTTCGCCAGCCTGAGAATCTGGAATTACAGACAGCATTATTTTTTCCATTTCACACATAGAAAATTCATTACTTATTGTTTCCGTTAAATGTGTTGTCGTCGTCCATGGCAGTATGATGATCGGAACTTGAATTCTTTAATTGCGTGTGTCATGTTGCATGTTTAAGTGGCGGTTTTGAGTAACAAGTTCCAATATACTATGCATGTTGTATAAATTAGATTTGATGCACAGGAATCAGTGTTATAAGATGTTAACTAGCAGGTATTTATAACTAAAATTACTAATGACTATAGCATATATTCAGCACCCGTGCATGTAGTGAGTAGATATTGTAGATAACATTTATTGGAGCAGTATGATGTACGTAGTTATAAGCATTGTACAAGCCTATGTAAATAAAAACAAGTGAATGTTTACGTTTACATGCAGCGGAAAGACATAAATTGGCGAAAAAAGAAATTAATCAGGGCCTTTTTAAAGTGCTGACTTTATTCTGAATCACCTACAGCTTTAAATAATTTCCTTCTAATGTGTTTTTCTGAATAATCTGCATAATTGCAAACTCAAGTGAAGTGATTTTGTTCAGCGCTTAATATCTAGCTCCTTAAAGTCGGTGAGGGGCGACATGATGCGAGTATGGAGCAGCACCAGAATGAAGGGGTGGGGAAAACACAAGATCCCCGAGAAAACCCGCAGACCAGTGACATCATCAGGCACAATTCCCACATGTGAAAATCCGGAAACCAACCCCGCTGGGAACCGAGCCCAGATTCCTTGGTGAGAGGCGAGTGATCTAACCACTCGCTGATCACCTTGGTAAGAGGTGAGTGACCTAACCACTCGCTGATCGCCTTGGTAAGAGGCAAGTGATCTAACTACTCGCCACCATGTGCCCACAATCGTAAACTGAAGACACTGCAGAGATCAGCAAAAGTCATGGTGATCAGGATCAGTACAACTGCATTCTCTCACAATCCAACACATTATAAATCAGAAAGTTTTTTGGCAGTTGGTAACAAGATGCCAGGCTAAGTCAGAAACTGAACCTCACTTAGAAGTACAATATTCTTTTAACTTAATACAGCATTACAAATATCACAACAATTTTACAATTTGCAAAAATACATACTGTCCAATACCATTCACTGAAATGAGCAACGAAACGTATTACCACTAACATGTTACCTAAGCTAATCACTGGCTACAATACCCACCTTGGAGTCGTTCTTCGTGAGGACGTAAAAAAGGAACGGCTCCACATCATAGTAAAGGGTTTTATGGTCCAGGAACAGCTTTGCAAGAAGACACAGGTTCTGGCAATAGATCTTGTTAACGTTGCCATCGACCTGCCGAAGATAAGCAATTTATGAAGTCGGGTGGAAGTACAATTCCTAGTTATATAGGTATTGCACAGTTGCACACGAATCACCACAACAGAATCTCTAAGTTTACAGTAGACCTCAAAACAATTGAATCAGGAATTTGCAAAAGAGACCAAATCCAAGTGAGTAGTGAGTAGATAACTTGGAAACAACAAAAAACTTACTATAGTGGATCTGGGAGTGAAACAGGTCATCAATAATGGATGACTTGAAAGTATAGTGTGTGTGGAATAATATGAAACATAACTGACATAGACACTCATTAACATTTTATCTTTTAGAAATTACTAATGTTGTTCGAACTGATACCTTTTAAAAAATAAGTAGCATTTTTTCTAACAATGACACATAAAACATAATGCCTTGAGTATATATTAGTGTAATGTTGCTATATTCTAGTGAAAAAACTAACAATATGATACATAGAAACATATTTTGCAAACACAACACCACGCAGTCCCATTCACCCATAAAGCAGTGTTATGTATTACACTATCCGAGAAAGCATAATGTCTTTGGTGTAGATTATTGGAACCTTAGTATATGCTAATGAAAAAACTACTAAGCCACATTGAAAATTATTATGCAACTACAATCATGTAAGTCATAAACAAAATAATGTGCTATTGGCACATTCATGGACTAGTCCGTTTAACGTATTTCTTGTATAGGACTGGGCTTCTTTTGCTGCTGACAGCCAAGAGAATGCTTTGGAGAGTCGAAATCTCGTATAACCTGAATCTGCTCAAAAAGTGGACTTGGTCCCTTTTGCAAATTCCCTATTCAATTACAGTTCTTTTATATTGATACGTGTGACATGCGCCACACTGTTTTTCCAATCTGCTTACACAACTATCTTGCCTGTGATGTACCATAACTAATTTTCAGATGCAGACTTTCTTTACAAACCAAATACTGTACAAACACTTCAACAAAATTTTAATTGATTTGTCCATCTCTTTTTCATTTACAGGCTATATGAATTTTCTATTTGTACAGATGTGGTATGACAAGAGGTAAATTTTCGAACACTAAAAAACTTTTTACAAAATCATTTCAGTGGGATGGGAGGTACCGCAAAACGGGGTGAATAGGATCAAAAGATTTAGAACAAAATGATTGGTGCAATATTAGCTTTAGAAACTTCTTTTTTTCTCGATAGGCAAATTAATGCTGTTTACTGGTACGTAGTTTAATTAGAACATAACATTTATTTATAAAAAAAAGTTGAGAAAATTGTTTCAAATTTTGATCACATTCACCCTAAAGTGATCTTATTCACCCCGTTTTATGGTACATTATTTTTAATATATATAAAAAAACTTTCAAAACTAATTATGTACTGACTATATTATTTACACCTCAGCACACTGGAACGTCGTCAATACAAAAATGTCATAAACTGAATGGTTTTGTTGGTTATACACCATTTAAGGAAGTGTTGGATTTCAGGAAACCTACTACAACTTAAATGGACCACGCACGAGAAAATGAGCAACAAAAATATGACAGATACAAACAAAGGAAGCCAAAAATGGCTGCAGTCAACAAACAAATAATAATTCCGAAATAGGAATGTAATCAGTACCGTATTTACTGGATTGTAGGATTGTACGCTTACACCGAATGTAAGCAGACCCGCAACTTTCAAAACTTTGGAGGGGGGAAGGGGGGAGAGGAATAAACCGAATTTCGAAGGTCCCGCGCAAGGGAGGGTAATGATAATGACAGAGTTTTAAGGCCCTTTAACCTCTCAAATCTTTAGAGCTGACTGTGATTTTTCTTCCTGCCTGCCGGACACAAACAATTACATGGAAGAGTTTGACACAAAGTACGTAAACAAGTGGGTGGGCGAGACACGTTATGCGAGGAATGCTGGCTTGGCGTGGCGCGGCGCGGCCCGGAGCTGTAGTTCGACCCGACACTCGGCACGTCCTTGCGCAGTGTACCTACTACTGCAGGCAGACTGGCAGCTGGCCGGCAATGAGTAAAGAAGCTGTAGCCGTATCCGCTCTCATTTTCCCCCCCAAAAATAATATGTGGGTGGTAGATAGGTAAATACGGAATTAGGCCTTTAATGGAACTGTGAATTTGTCATGTGAATGAGATGGCATAAAAAATTACGTTAGTATACTAGATTAGACGTTCCCGCTGTATACTGTATTTGATTACTATTTTTAAAACTCTGCTGTATAATGTCTTCTCTTCATTTTTAAACTCAGCAACCACGCATTATGTAAATAGGTACAAGCAGCAAATACAGCGGTAGCGGTACCGTAGCGGACTGGCAGCATGCGTGTACCGCAGGACGCCGGCGACTACATTGGCAGATAGGCACGCTTGAGCCGAAGGGCTGGCCAGCTGTGATGATATTAGAGATCATACTCCATCTAGCAATAACTGCACGTTTTTATGATTTAGGTTCACGTTTATGCCAGTATTGGTATATAAACGTATTTATTTATATCTGGTCAAAACTGTATGTAAAATGATCGAGTCGGGATTTTTGACAGTCCGAAACGGTAAAAAAAAGGTCTGCCTACAATCCAGTATGAACGGTATATAATGAAAACTAGGGATGTTATTGCTGGATCAGTAACAGATCAGAATCGGCCGATTTTCACTGAATCTGACACTTTTTAAAAACCGGAAAACTACTTATTTATTCAGATTCCGATTTTTTTAGATATATAATTATTTTTAATAATTATGTTGTTTGTATAACATAAAAACCGTAACATACCCTAACTTAATTCTTACAGAAAACAGGTTGGTAAAATTACTAATCATCCTTCTTACCGTAGTGTGTTATGAATCCATAATCCACCCGGCACCACCATATTTCATTGATTTTTTCATCCACTCGGCTTAGTAAACCTCAAAACGTGCTTCAGCAAATTCAATGTAAGCTTATTTGGAAAACATCAATATGGGAATAAGAACATTTTTGTCAACAATGCAACGCCAGTCATAAAACAGCGACAATAATAAAATACATTTTATTACCCTAGCCTACATACATTTTTATAAGAATAATTTGCATCACACAGTATTTCACAGAATTACGTAATGGTATGTCGTGATACGTCCGTCGTCCATATTTATTGTGTTTCTGTAGTGTTTTTTATTAGCTCCGTCACGTATTTGTACAAGATGGCCAACTTCAAGATGGTCAACACTAAACAAAACAGCACAAACCCAAATGGGATCGTAAAAATGGACTTTTTTTTAAGTGCCTAATTTGGCAGCCATGTTAGCAATGTCAGCTACGCAGTGCATTGTTTAATGTCGGTATTTTCCTTATTATTTGATGTTTATTTGTGACGTGCTATTAAGGGCGCAGCCTACCGCAATTTTCATCACCATTTTTTTATTTTTTATCTGTACCAGCTTTTTTTTCCTCTTATTTTAGACAGAAAATGTGACTAAAATTGACTCTTATGAAATTTTCTATCTCTCATAATTTTCGCGTAATGGCTTGTTAAAGCCATATTTTGCATGTTTCCGTTTTAACGACTACACTAAAACCAACTGATATACCAAACTAAAAAAAATCACAGTAGATAAAGACATTGCAGGCTACAATGACATGCTCATAAAATTAAAGAATAAAAATTATTTGAATTTTAAAAAATTGCTGAAACTGAAAATACAAATTTATAATATTAAATATTTTTTTTAAAAATACAAATAATTTTTATTCTTTAATTCTATGAGCATGTCGTTGTAGCCTGCAATGTCTTTATTCACTGTGATTTTTTTTAGTTTGGTATATCAGTTGGTTTTAGTGTAGTCGTTAAAACGGAAACATGCAAAATATGACTAACAAGCCACTACGCTAAAACTATGAGAGATAATAAAATTTCATAGAGCCAAATTTAGTCACATTTTGTGTCTAAAATAAGAAAAAAAATATCTGGTACAAATAAAAATTAAAATAATGGTGATCAAAATTGCAGTAGACCGCGCCCTTAACCAGTTCGACTAATTTCCAAGTTAATCACCGTAATGTCTAAAAGTGTGGTTTGGAAGTACTTCACTGTTAAGAAATGTTACGATAGTTTTGCGGTGTGTAATTCATGTAAAAGCAGCATTAAATGTGGCGGTAAAGACAAAAGAATCTTCACTACAACCAACCTACAAAATCATCTCAGAAGAAAACATGCCATTATTATAGTAAAAAATCGTGTTGTGTCACATCCACAGGATAACCCCACTTTTAGTGTGCAAGATGATAGTGAGGATGATCCACAAGAACAGTCAAGTACATATTTAGTCAGTAGCCCTAGCACTAGCAGTACTGACTCACCTTCAACTTCCACAGAATATTACCTAGGGTAGAAAAAAAATATTTTCCAAGCATAGGTTCATCACTTGCAAAGCAGCCAACATTGACAGCAGTTTTCAATAAAACTAAAAAATTTGTAAGTGATGACCCACAAAGTAAAAAAATTACAAAAACAAAAAAAAAAAAAAATAGAAATGGTTTGCACAGATGATCAACAGTTTTCTGTCATAGATGATGTTGGATTTCGAAGAATGATATCACACCTTGAACCTTGCTACCCAATGGTAACAAGACAGCATTTATCAAATACAATACAGTATAACCCTGTTATAATGTTTCTGAAGGGACTCAAAAAATGTTTACATTATAAATGGGAAAACATTATAAGAGGGTAAAATCGTATTATAAAGCAGTTTTAGGAACCAAATGAAGGTAGCATTACACCCAGGAAAACATTATAAGTGGGAACATTATAACGAGGTTCTACTGTAATACCTGAGATGTATGACAAACTAACGCAGCAAGTTGTAATTGTTGTAGCTGGGTGTAAAAATGTGGCCATCATAAGTGACATTTGGATGTCTACAGCAGGTCATGACTATTTTAGTGTCACAATCCATTTCCTAAATGCTAGTTGGGAACTCACTCACTCAGCCCTTGAGGTGAAACGTCTTGAAGGAGCTACACACACAGCAGAATTAATAGCAGAAAACTGGCATGCAATTTTTGAAAAGTGGGGTCTCAGCAACAAAGTTGTAGCTATTGTAACAGAAACACTAAAGTTGCAGTTTCACTGACAAGTATTCAAGGTTTTACATGCAACATCCATGCCCTTCAACTAGTGTTAAAGAACATCTGTTTTGTTAAGAATTATGTGTGCAACCTGCTGTCGACAGCTAAAAGAAATTATTACTCATTTTCACCATTCTGTCAACTCGTCTATAAAGTTCTGCAACAAGCACAAGCAACTTTGGGTGTTCCTCTACATGAACTTATACAAGATAAGCCCACACGGTGGTACTCAACTCATCACATGCTCCAAAGACTTGTGGAACAGCGCACCGCTATAACAGTGGCCAATTCTATAAATCTGAATGTGCAGTAGATGAACAGTGACTGGATTCTCGCAGAGAACTTGGGTGAAAATACTGAAGTTGTTCGATGAAGCAACAAATTCACTGAGCTCTTCGAAAGCAACACTTGGTGATGTTATACCAACTGTCAAAAGCTTAGAGTGTGCCACACAGAATTTCATCACTGTTCAAGGTTTGAGATACATAGCTAAAGATATAGAGGCATTACTCAAAAAGAAATTTTGTGATGTTAAAAGCAACAAATTTTACATGTTGACCACAAGATTTGATCCTCGTTACAAAACTAGGTAAGAGTATTCTTATAATGTTAGTTTTCTTCTCATCATGTATGCTTTATTGTATGTTAAATAGCACAATTGTAAATCAGTCACAGACCTCCTTTTGGCACCATGTTCGAATTGACTAGTATTTTAGAAGTAGACCTATTCATCTTTTATGCTGCTAATGGCCACTTGTTTAGCTAGGCCTATTTAGTTCAATTTGACAGCTTAGTATTTTAGTGTTTTGTTATATAGGTCTACTACCGGTAAAAAATTATTACGTAACCATACCAAATGTGTAATTTTGTTTTCTTAAGGCTGCGCCTTAACTGCCGTAGCGTTACTGTAATAAAATAACAGTAACCGTACAGTAAAAATGACCAGCTTCTGATCCTTGTTACGGGCTTGCAGCGACTACAGTGCGGTATGCCGTATTGTGGCATGCCCCGTAAATAAATGTGTGTTCTATTTTTATGGCTATTTCTTACAGAAATTGTAGCACAGCCTTTAGTCGCAACATATGACCCCTTAAGTTAGTTGTCCTAAAGTGCTGATTTGAACACCACATTGCAATACTATTTTAATAACTGCTTTTGAACAAAATGTAGCGTAAAGTAATTAGCATATATTTACGTGGCCATTTTGTTCCAGACCATTCCAAGATGAAAGTTCTGCTGCAGAAATAAAAAAAGAACTTCTGACAGCCTTAGCTACAGATTGTCTAGATGATAGTGAAGTTGAAATCCCAAAGCCACAGCCCATCACAGACAGTAGCAATGAGTCCTCTTTGTGGACAATTTGCACACAAATGATGCGTACATCTCATGACTCTTCTAGTGAACAACCTGACCTAGCACAGACACTTGTAGAAAATGAACTGGCACGCCATCTGAACGAGCCAATTTTGCCGTTTTCTTCAGACATTTGTCAGTACTGGCAACATTTTCCAAATTTAAAGTTGAGAAGTCTGGCAAAAAAGTTTTTGGATGTGCCTCCAAGCACAGTAGATTCTAAACGTTTATTTAGTGTTGCAGGGAACATTGCTGATAAGAAAAGAAACAGACTGCAACCATACATACTCCAAAAATTACTGTTTTTGAAGAAAAATTAGCTAAAATTTTCTCATAAATATTAGTGACAGACCTATGAATGTGTGTATTGTTTGTGTTTCATGTGCATATTTAATAAACAGCTGTCAACAAAAATTGGCCTAGCCTATATAATTTTATCCTTGTATTTTTGGCCTGTTATTATTTTGAAAATTTAAGTAACATATGTTGTGAATTGTTAACAGTTTACTTTATTATTTAGCGTAAGTTGATTGCATTATTAATCACCATTAAT
Source organism: Medauroidea extradentata (assembly GCA_003012365.1). NCBI lineage: Eukaryota > Metazoa > Arthropoda > Insecta > Phasmatodea > Phasmatidae > Medauroidea > Medauroidea extradentata. The sequence continues at coordinate 61,790 of PNEQ01004186.1, forward strand.
GTTTATTGATACCATTTCAGTCAAATACCAGTGTGTTTTGTTATTTTGTACTAACATACTAAGGTAATTTGTGGAAGTGATAAGAGTTAGTTTTAATTACATAGTCTTATGTTTCTAAAATTTTGCAAGCAGCATCAAGTTACTTAATAGAAGAACAACTAATTTGTAGCATACATACTTGCCAACTTTTGGAACTCCTAATCCAATAGATATTATAAAATGGTTAAATGATGCGTAAATCTGTGCGGCAATTTTTTTTATAAAAGTTTCCTCCTAGTTATTTTTTATAAAATACAAAGTTAATGTCTATCAGATACAAAAAAAATTAAGAAATGCAATAAAAGTATAACAACAAAATTAATATTTACTTTACCTGACAATTTATTGATGATAATTTGTTAAGTGTCCACACTTATGACATCACTTGAATCACTATTACATAGGTCTATACACATTCAAAATGCACCAACCAGTTCTTTCAAAGGCTAATTCTCTTTTTTCATTTTTTAGGGATTCCAATTTAGCTACAGTCCTACACAATAACAAAACTTCACAATTACTCGTTTATCCCTAAAGAACACCTGAGTGATGCAGCAGTTGCTGTTTTGGCTCTTTGTAGAAATGCATCTGTGAACACTTGTTCATACATAGCAAGAACCTACTTGCCTCGATTTTATTATGGGCATACTCTGAAGGCTTGTGTTCGACAGCTGTGAACGAAACTGGGTCCTGTTTTTCTTTGTGAGACTAAATACTCTCTCACATTCTGCATTACTATGAGGAATGGTGAGTATGGATAACATTACTCTTGATAGCCTAACAAATTTTTGTTTCCCATCCAGTCCTTTAACATTCGCAATACTAACCCATTTTTCTACAATATTATTACATTGCATATACAAACATAGATGAAACAATTTTTAGCTGAAGGGAAACAAACTGATTTTGAAGTTCATCTATTGCCATGTTCCTCGTTTCATTCTCTTTGACTGGTAAAATGAAAGGAAACAAATTCAGAAAAAATTCTACATCAGAAAAACTAGCATTTTCAATGACTTCTAGAATCTGCCACAGCTGCTTTCATTCAAACCTCATTTTTTAATGGGAACTTATTTACAACATAGTCACAAGACGTGATAAGATAGCTTCTTACAGACTTGTAAAAAGTTTTCTTGTCGGTTTCTGTGAGATCATTCACAATTTGTAAAGTTTGGTAACCTACAGTTAAATCACAGTCATTTCTCTGATTTCCACCAGCATGGTACTTCACTTCAAGAACATCAATATTCTTGATAGCAGTAGGCTTTACGAACTTGATAGCCGTTACTTCAGCAAGCCGCAGGGCATTTCTCTCAAAATGTGAATCTGGAGAACTGAGGACTGCAGCATTATGTTCCAATTTTTCAAATGTGGGAGTAACATGCAGCAAAAACAAACACACTGCTTTATTTAGAGGTGAGGAGAGGAACATAAACAACTTCTCTTCACGACTTAAATTTGATGATTGATTTTTCAGCACTGCTTCGAACTGTTTACAAACGATTTGGTGCATGCCACTTTCTTGCTGCTGGAGGATTTGGAATCAATCAAGGCCTTTCTTTCAGTTGAATTTTTCCCTTCAGAGCGAACATGTGAACTGGATGCAGATGACTTTAGCATGTGTGAAGAAGAGGATGAACACTGAGGTTTCTGAATGTCGCACTTACCTCCTGAAGTGTTACCTTCCTTTGAAGGAAGTGGGTCTGGCATCTTACTTGAGTCTTCCTTCTTCCCAGACTTGCATTGTTCCTCAGAATTAGATTGCACTGGAATTCAAAATGATGTAAGGGAAGAATACTGTGGTGTTTGATTACTTAGCAATACTACTTCTTCCTTGAAGAAACTTTGCAATGGTTCCCACTGTTCAACTAACCTAGTCAAACTCCTGCCTTATGACAACCATCTGGTGCAAACATGTTTCAAAATTTTTTTTGGCACATTTGTCAAAGAGAGTTTTGGAATTTTTTCAGGTTTTCTTTTCGTTTACTACTTTTTTCTAGGTAGTAATAAATGTCAACTAAAATTTCATCAATTTTGATTGGTAACATGTTAGACCCCTTTTCTGCTGCCAAATTTACTAAGTGGCATAAGCATCCCATTACAATCAGACTTTCCTGTCTGTTTTTTTAGAGCAGTTGCCATGCCATTTTTGTTACCAAGCATAACCACAGCATTGCCCGCAGAAAAAGTGATCATGTTTGTAACTGGCACTTGCAGCCTCTCCAGTTTGGATAACATGAAATCAGCTATGTTGCGACAAGTTGAATCGCCTACCAAAGCAGGTAATGAAAGAATACTACACACAATATTTTTCACGGTAGTGTCATAAAGTGTTACCACAACAGAGAAGAGCTTGAAATCTGTATCACTACTCCCGTCAGTAGACGAAGAATATGGGCCGTTTTTAAAGTGACTCACAATACCTTTTAAGGCACTATTAGCCATCTCGTGAACAATTACAGTTGTCTGTGTTCTACAGCGTGCGTATTTTTTGTCACATCTGATGAGGGTAACATTTTTCGAAAAAGAGGCCCAGCATGGTTGGCAACACTCAACGGCAGGTTATGTTCGACAAGGAAACTAGTGAACAAACACTCACTTCTTATTACAGTAATATCGCTATTCGTACTGTTGGCAAAATAACTTGAAATTTTATTACCTTCACCGCAGTTCGTATTTGTTATGTGCTTCGTAGTTTTCAAGTGGTTTGTGATGTCACTTTTTCCGCCATGGCCAATGTTTATGTCGCATCGACAAACTGTACAAAATGCAAATGTGCTGCCTTTGTCCGATTTGATGATGTACGGTTGGAAGTCATGTGCATACGCATCTCTTAACGCTTGCAAATACTACTTATTTTTTCCATTCATGCTGAAAACAAACACGTCTTGAAGTCACGTCGCACAGAATATTTACCGCATTACGTTACTTACAAAAGAACATGTTATTCTTGTGGTTACATCAAACATATTCACCAACTAACTAAAAAGAAACGTTACGCAAAATAAACAAATACGCTACTCCATGTTTTCAATAACTCTTTAAAAACACGAACAATAAATATGACAAAGCCATTTTAACACGAATAAACACAACTGATAGAGAAATTGGCTGATTGATCTCTCTTATGACCTTCAACAAAGTTTGTATGAAACTGTGAGTTTCATTGGCTAGTGGCAGCCAATAAGGAGAGTGGTTCATCCGTAAACAGCAACCATCGCCGTTGATTCCGTTGACCTGAGATTTAAAACAAATATAAACGTCAGATTATTTTTCAATTTTCAGTAAATCCAAAAACTAGTAAAATACCATACACAGCCGTACAAACATACAATTAAATGATTTTCCGTACATTTTTCGGGTAAATCGTACAAGTTGGCAACTACGAGCATGCCTTTTCTACATAGCTATAAATTATTTTTTGAAGTTTAAAAGTCACTCATTACTTTATGCATATAAAGGTCTTGTTAAAAATAAGTCAATTAGTAAATGGTTTTATAATTTACATTTCTTAAATTGTATTTAAAAGTAATTTGTATTAAAATATTTTACTTCAATAAATCTGTGAATTACAATAAAAAAGATCGGAATCTGAATAAATCGGAATCGGAAAGTTATTGAATCGACAGTTCATATCGGAATCTGTTTTTATGTGAATCGGAACATCCCTAATGAAAACCATTAATTTTGCTTAGTCCATTTACGTTACAGTGCGTTCTCTACAATTCAACAACGTAGTTTAGTTAAAAGAAGTCGTGGCGTTAATGTGAAAGTTTTAATTTTGCCACTAAACATCCTAAAAATTTATTTACAGAACTACACATCTGTTCCTACAACCCTTAAGGGTTGTATTGATGAAGCTGAACAGTATTAATACAAAAAATCTAACTAGTCATAAATGAAAAACCACAACCACTCTATACTGCTTGCAATCTACATATACTACCTCCTGTCTATTGTTCTCCTTGTCTACACGTCTCCTAGCCTATTTATTTATTTATCTATTTATTTATACACGATCAAAGTTCAGCACAACGGCCGGTTTACAATTTGTCGTGTGCAAACAGAATCACTAACGAAATACATACTTACAGAGAAAAAAAAAATATTGAGGAAAAAAAATAATAATGATAATAAAATTATTATAAGGACTTAGTTAAATATTTGTTTACATACATAACAGATTAAATATTAGAACACAAGGTGATAAATGCATAGAGAAAAAAATTACTCGCAATCACATATTACTTTCAGCCACTGTAATAGTTATTTCTTGGTTACATTTTGTAAGTTGTATACGTTGTCTGTCAAACAACCTTCTTCAGTTTTGACGATTTTGGCCTGTCAACAATGTATGTCTATATATTTTTTTGAAAACTGCTAAGGAACTTGTCATTTTCAGGTTGGGTGTCAGCTCGTTCCAGACACGGCTAGCCATGTAACTGAATGATCGTTGGAATGTTGCGCTGGTGTGACGCGGTATTTGGGAGTTGGTTTTATGCCTTGTGTTGTAGTTATGGAGGGAGTTTAGTTGAATTAGTTTCGACGCTAAGAACTGCGGAGTGTTGTTGAGAGTAATTTACTTTAGTTTGGTGGCAAAATTAAATAGTCATCTGCTTTCCATGTTTAACCAACCAGTTTTTTTTAATGGTTCTGTGACGTGGCTTCTTCTTTTCAAGTTGTAGATGTACCTAACACACGAATTTTGTAGTTTCTGCACTCTATATTTCAATGTGTTATCTATATTACAAAACAGGCCTGAACAGTAGTTGAATGGAGATAGAACAAGGCTATCACAAATCTTCTGTTTTAGACAAGAGGGAAGAATACGTTTGAATTTATGAAGGTGTTTTAAGTTTGTAGTAGCCTGTTCGGAGAAGACATGACAGGGTGGCCACAGAAATGTTGAAATCAAATTCCCTGACTTTTCCAGGTTTTCCCTGACCATGAAAAAAAATTTCCCTGACTAACAACATTTCGCAAAATTTACATGTGATATTTATTTGTAGAACATTTACGAACAAAAAATACAGGCTGACATTGTTTTAGTGTGAAATGAAATTGTAAAATATAACTTCGTACTAAAGGATCAACAAATCTTTGAACCTGAGTAATGAGTGAAATCCCCTCGTCGGGCTGGCACATCCCTGAAAAGTGTATACAGCGACCGCAAGAAATCAACTATGTCCCAGTTAGTGGCTTCAATACCAGTTTTGAAAGCTCCATGAATACTGTAAAGACCACAGGTACCAATGTCAAGCAGCTGACGAGCCTCTCAATCTGATGGTAATGCTGCACAGAGATCACGGTGGAACTTTAAATTTACACTGGGACCATCCATTGAGGTTTGCAGAATTTTGCATAAATCTATTTCAGACAGTGTCTCTGTGAATGCTTTCAGCAGATCTTCAGCTGTAGCATGATTCAAAAATGCT
>PNEQ01004187.1:0-14417 GCA_003012365.1 Medauroidea extradentata
GCCAAGTCAGCTTTCTACCGCTCAGCATTTGCCGCGCACGTCGTAAAACTCACGTTTGCATTTACGGTATGAATTGATATTGACACACGGTTTATTTTTAAATATATCGGCACATATTCTACCGTTGCACCTTGCTTCTGTTGCATCTTTACTAGTATAAAATCAGGGGTGGGGTTATACAAGGAATATTTATTTTTCTAAATTGAGTATTAAAAATTGGGGGGTGGGGCTATACACGGAGGGGGGCTATACACGAGTAAATAAGGTATATTGTATGTAATCAGTCTTTTCTTTATTTCTTTCACATTAACTTGAATGACTTAAATTTCCTTATATTTTATTTTGACGTTTTGCAAGTTAAGCTTCTCTTTGGAATGTATAGGATCAGGAAATGAATGCCCCTACCTAGTTAGTTACTTAATATTATTTATTCATATATTTGACGCGAGCGGGAGCAATGACTAGGAGTTGTTTTTCCCGGTGCGCCAGACAGTTAATAGAGAACGGGCACTCAAAGAACAGAGACTCTAAATTACAGGGCCACGTGGCCGACGGCCGTGACGTTGCAAGAAAACACTCCCCACTCGACATCGATATTATTACTTACGTAGGGGAATCTTATGACGTTCCCCATGCCCGTAGCACTAGGATAAAAGATACACACACAAAATACACCCTACGGATCTTGCACTGGAGTACGGGTTGGAGGGTCCCGCGCCCTGATGGCCATGAAGCGGCAAGCAATAAGTACGCACCTGTTCTGGTAGAAACATAGTTATTGAAGAAAGCACCGTTATCCACAATGACATACACTGGCAGCGCAATAGGCGGACCCGGTCCTGAGTCCGACCGGTGGGCGAAGCTGCCTGATAAAATCTCACCACGCGGGTGTGAAGATAAAATCAGTTAACGCCCCTGGGCGGTGAGTCGCAGGGGTTGAGGGGTCTACCTCCAGGCCAGCAAGGTTAATGAAACAGTTCTGAGTAAAGTTAGACTATATATATACTAATGATTGGTTACCAAGTTGTGAAGGGCCCGGAGTGACCAACACGTCGACCGTCTCGGTTCGCCGCGTAATACCAATTGGCGAGTCCTTCCCGCGTGCATGGCACCGTGCAGCCAAAGCGCGGGAAGCATCCGCCGAACACATAAAACCATACAATTACACAAGGGGCAAAGGCCCAAAACACTAATAATAAAGAATCTTGAAGATTAGAGTCCCAAATTTGTTTAATGGGAAAGTATACTGAAAATTCACGTATTTTAGGTTCGCTCTAAAATCCAGATTACAAGATGCTAAAAAAATTGACACTGAAGAATTACGTAAAATTAATAATTAGACACATGAAACAGCACTGACATTAAGTTGTAGATTATTACTTAAAAATGTTTGGGAAAGAAAACGTGAAGAAGTTTGTGCGGCAAGGTTGGCTGCGTGGGCGAGTCTAACTTGCCGCGAGGCACAGGGGTATTTCTACGTGATTTTAGGTTAAATACGAAAAGTTACTACAGAACAATTACACACATTAAATGTAATTACCCTGACCTCTGAATGATTCTGCCTGTAGGTGGTGCGATCGTCCTTGACGGGAATAGCACGGGAGTGCTAAAACAGTGTGTTTACAAAGTGACTTTACTTACGTTTCCGTCAAGGGGGCACTTTACTACCAATGGACAGCAGTCCTGAGGGGCCGATGCACATACTCACTATACTCGACGTCGCGGGGGCCGGCGTCTAGGCGCCGCTACCTCTTACACGCACGTGGTCGGGAGCGTTCCCATATGCAGCGGCGGTATGGCTGCTCCAGCCATTCCGTATCAGGTGGCATGATGCGCACGACGGGCTTAGAGAGAGGGAGTTGCGGAATGACCCGCATCAAACGCCCCCCTCTTGGGAGCCCGTCTGTGCATCATTCTGCCGCCGTCACCTTACCTGCAGCAGGAGAGACTCCGTGGGCCGGCTGGCCGCGTATGGAGAAAGTATCTGCCTGGCTGGGGTGGCTGACGACTGTGAAGCGCCGTTGCCGCAGTCTGGGACATCGGTTCGTCGTGGCAGGTGGTGCACCCAGGATGCACTCCGCGACCTGGATGTGTCGACCAGCGGAGAGGCGGGAGGCCTCCCCCGTCCCGTAGGGGTTCCCCAGGGTCCAAGTCACCCGGGTCTGGCTGCAGAGGTGGCCGCGGAGCTGGGTCCTGGATGGCAGTGATGGGGAGGGGCGGCGAAAGTGCCCTGTCCCCACCCTCGTGCCGCGCTGGTGTCGGGTTGACTTCTGTATCATACTGTCTGGCAGCCTGCGACAGGCCGGAGGGTGCCTGGCCGTCGTCTTCGTCCAGTTGGCAGCTGGGCGTCGGCGTCGCTGGCCCCCCCTTGGGGTCTGTCGTGAACGGGCGGTCCCGTTACCGCTATCCCGGGCGTGATGCTGCGGAGTGGCGCTGGGCCGCGTCGGCAGGTGGCGTCTCGTTGCCAGGTGTCGAGGCGCGTACGACTTTGTCGGAGCGCAGGTGTAGCTACGCCGTGACTCTTGGGTCTACTCTTGGTTCGGGTGAGCACGTCGGCTCTTCCACATTGGTGTCGACTGTCACTCTGCGCCAGCCGCCTTCTGTTGCAGCAGTCTGCGAAGAGGCGTCTTACGCACCCAGTGGGAGGGCCGTCTCCTGCATGCGGGGTGTCAGGTGGCGCCGTACCTGGCGGGTTTGCTCTGGGGGGCTTGGTGCCGCAGGGCGTCCCTCCTTCGTTGCCATATGCAGTCCGCAGGTCATCTCTGTGTAGTTTGGTCACCATACCATTGTGACGTCGGACGAGGTAGGTGGTCCTGAGTAAGCTCGCACGACCTGGTGAGGTCTACTCCACTTTGCTGCGAAGCCTGCGCAGTAATTCCGCTTGCCTTCTGAGAGAGAGTGCGCTCTGATGTATACGCGCTGTCTCAGCTGAAGCTGTTCTGGGGGGCGTTCCGTGGTTTTAAGCCACTGTTGCGCGTAGTGCTGTTGGTTGGCCCTCATCGCCACGTGTCACTCCTGCCGCCTTTCTGTTCTGACTTCAGGGCTTACAGGTTCCTCATAGTTGACGGAAGCGCAATGGTACTCCCCTGGGAGCCTGAGTTTGCATCCCAGCAGTGCCACTGCGGGTGATTGTCCGGTTGCTGCGTTCACTCAACATCTGAGCGTGAACAGGGCTGCGGACAGGTGTTCGGCCCACGTATTGTGCCTCTTCCCCACGCGGAGTCGGAGCTGCGTCTTCAGCTCTTGGTTCCGACGCTCCATGGGATTGGCGCGCAGATGGTATACCGACGTGGTGTGGTGGTAGACGCCCCACTTCCCACATGCGTCTCTCCACTTTTTCCCGGTGAACTGCAACCCGTTGTCCGTGAGCAACACTTTAGGATAGCCCCACCATGCATAGAATTCTGTGTCAAGTGCTCGCACTAGGTTGTTGACGCGTGTACTGGGGACAGCGGATGCTTCTGTCCACCTAGAAAACATGTCTGTCACCACTAGAATAACTGTTTGCTGTTCGTGGAACGTGGGTATGGGCCTATAACGTCCAAGGCAACCGTTTCAAAGGGGCATTCCGGTAGACGTGGCTGCTGCTGCTGCTGCTGTTCGCAGTCTGCTCTTCGCGACTTGAACTTGTTGCAGGTTTCGCAGCTTCTGACGTAACATTGTACTGCGCGGGTCACCCCTGGCCAGTAGAACAGGCGGTTGATGTTGCGGGCTGTTTGGCACGCGCCTGGGTGTCTGGCGAAGTGTCCATCATGGGCATGGCATAGTACGTTCCCGTGTTCACACTGGGCTAACAAAGTATCTCCATGGCCTGTCCCGATGGGGGGGGGGGGGCGTGTCTCCACACGGTCGTCGACTACTTGCCAGTGATTCACCAATGCATCCGCGCACTCTTGGCGGTTGTCTTGGCATACGTTACAATCGCGCTGTGCAGACACAACCTGCTCGTAGATGGTGTTGACGTTGGCTTCTTGCGGTACCACTATCAGCTGATACATCTGGACGTCAGCTGGTTGAGGTCCGGGTGGCAGGATGTCTTCCCAGTCCGTCATGTCGTGTACGATGACGTCAGCGCACGGCGCAAGCGACAAAGAATCGGCCATCTGATTGTCGTCCCCTGTGGCGTGTTCTACCTCAAAGTCATAGCCCTGCAATGCCATTGACCACCGTGTAAGTTTGCTACGCGTTTCACGCATGGATTGTAGCCACACAAGAAACTTGTTGTCCGTGCGTAGAATGAACTTCTGGTACTCTAAGTAGGCCCGGTAACGTTTCGTAGCCCACACAACCGCTAAGCACTCTTGCTCATTCACATGGTATCGTCGTTCCGTGGGTTCAAATTTGGCACTCGAGAAGTCAATCACGCTTCGTTCTCCCGTGTCACCGTATTGGTACAGCACCGCACATACCCCTTCCTGACTTGCATCCGTCTGGAGATATAGTGGACGCTGACTGTCGTAGTGGGCTAGGGTCTCACATTTTGTGAACGCAGTCTTAATATCTCTGAACGCTTGGTCAGCCTCCGCGGTCCAACTGTAACGTTTCTGTGGGGATAGGAGCGCGGTCAATGGTGTAGTTATTGTTGCAAATCGCTGTATGTGTCTGCGCAACCAATTAATCAGGCCGAAGAATTTGCGCAGTTGCTTGCGCGTGGCCGGTGGTTGGCACTCCTCCACAAGACACAGGTGTTCGGCATTGGGCTCGATCCCCTTCTCGCTGACCATGTGGCCAAGGAATTCAATGTTTGCCTTCCCCATGTGACATTTAGGTACCGCGTATGTCAGTCCATTAATAGCCAGCCGTTCTAGGATGAGCGATAAGTGGATCAGATGCTCTTCCCATGTGTTTGACCATATCAGTACGTCGTCGAGATACGCTAGCGTAAATTCCCCCGCCAGTCCACTCAGCACCTGCACCATCATTGTTTGGAGCGCCCCCTTGAGGCCGAATGGCATGGCACAAAATTGATATTGGCTGCCGTAGGGTGCTGTGAATGCAGTTTTCTCCAGGTCGTCCTGCCGCACCGCAACCTGCCAGTAGCCACTTCGCAGGTCTAGGGAGGAAAACACTTTCGCTCGCCCTATAGTTATCAGTGCGTTCTTTACGCTGATGTACGGTGGGGACATGTTTTCCGTTGCGAGGTTCACGCGTCGTAGATCTACAAAGAAGTGCAGCGTACCGTCTTCCTTGGGGGCTAATGTGATTTGAGAATTGTATCGGCTGTTCACTGGTTCAATGACTCTGTCTGCCAGCATTTCCTGTATCTGTTCTTTAATAATTTTGGCCTGGTGTGGCAAGTAACCCCTAGGGGGCGTGTAAATCGGCTTTTGTGTGGTGAGGTCAATTCGGTGTTCCGCCACCGCAGTACGTCTCAGGATATTGTTAGCCGCGAACACTTCCCTCCTCTCGTCTAACAGTCATTGAAAAGCCTCTCTGTAATCTGGGGATACTTCGTTTGAGATATCTTCGAGTCTAACTGCGGTTGCACGGTCTCTTGAGTTCAATAGTACAGAAGTGAATGTGTCTCGCCGCGGGCTCTACCACCGTGTTTTGCTCAGTGAGCCAGGGCAGACCCAAGATGGCGTCCCGTCTTAACTCCGGTGCGACCAAAGCAGTTGTTATGGTCTGTATGTCCCTGATGTGCACAACAATGGAGGCTTGGCCTATCGCCTGGCACTTCGCGCCCTCGGCAGCTAGCTGAACATGCTGATTTAATTTTGACATAGCTTTAAGGTTGACAAATTCTGGCCGAATGAAACTATGTAAAGCTGCCGTATCCACTAACGCATAGCAGCGGAGGTTGTTTATGCTTACTAGAATTTTGATTGACGGGTGGTGTTTACTGTGAATTTGCTCGAGGAGAGCATGTTGTGGTGTCTGGTTGTTTACGTTAAGAACTGGGGTGCACTGTGACGTCAGGTCCCGTGGCCCCTACTGTCCGTTTCTCGACTGGGACATGTCAGTTTTGTCACCCTGTCTCGGCCTTGCCGGCGCATTCGGACACTCCTTATGTCAGTGCAACTGGTCACCCAGGCAAAACTGGCACGGAAAAGGGGGTGGCTTGCTGTAGTCCAGCGGGCGTCGTTTCTGGTTGGCATGCACATTACACTGGGAATAAGCACTCTCATACCTTATATTCCTTGGGCGTTGTTGCTCGCCGCCGGTCGCTGCTACCCTAGGCGGTGTCGACTGCGCAGTTGTGGTAGACCTGTAGGCGCCTCTGCTCCCACGCAGTGTCTTGGGCGGCTGCAGCGTCTCACTTCCAAACAGTGCCGTGGCCTTGATGAATTCCTCCAGCTCGTATGTTAGCAGTGGCACCAACGAAGCACAGAATTCAGGGCGCGCTCTCTCGGCGATGGCGGTGAGCACTTGACGCGCACTAAGGTGAGGTTGGTACTTGCTGAGCACATGGTACTTGCGTGACACAAACGCCGACAGTGGTTCATTCCCCTGTGGTTCCAGCGCTAGCCGACTCTGTGCTTGAAACGACGTGAACGCTTCCCCATAATGCGACAGGAACAGGCCCCGAAACTCGCTCCACGGCATTCCTTATTACGTCATACTCAGCCACCACTTACTGGCCTGACCCGTCAGCTGTTTCCCGATGACCTGTGGCCATTCTTCTTCACTAATGCCGTACCGGCGTCGTCGGCCATCGCAGTCGTCGAGGAATACCTCTGGGTCTTCACTCGTTAATCCCGCGAAAGTTGGTAGAGCCTGGAACTAACGTGGTGTTGACATGACCGGCCAGCGCGTTGCGGCCGTCTCCATCACACGTGACGTCACCGGAACGCTCCGGGCGCTCGTAAAGGTTGGTGGCATGGACACGTTCTGGATAACTGTGATGGTTGTTTGTGGGACAGAGCTTTGATTTGGGTTTAGGACCCCGATGGATAGGTTATGAAAGTTCAGTGTTTCTGACGGAGGTTGTTGCGTGGCAGCTCTACAGCCAAAACACAGGAAGCCCGTGCAGACACAGTCTGTTTTTCCTCAATCACGAGGCTTGCTCAAAATATTTGCACCGCAACGTAGCTCCGGTCACCACGCGGCAACATGGTTGTCTGCACTCGCGTACTACAGTCTCAGACATTTTGACGTCTCCCGTCGCGAACGATGTGGTGACTCGAGGTTTCGTACCGTCACTGGGTGAGCGTGCCATCATTGCTCTCGCGCTCATCTCGCACACGTCGCACCGCAAGAGTCCTGTGTGACGCGAGCGGGGGTCGTGACAAGGAGTTGTTTTGCCCGGACTCACATCCAAAATCTAAATTTAATTTTTAATTTCTTTTATTTTATTTTTGTTTATTTATGTATTTATTTTTTTATAATAATTGTTAGCCCTACTTGCATTGGCGATGTCGTGAAGGCTCGAGGAATAGATGCGAATGAGGGGACGTTGTTTAGAGTTAAGAGTAGTCTTGGCCGAGCGATAATGCCGAAATGGCGTATTTTTTATTACCGTCGCGCTAGCACTGAAAGCTAATGCCATCGTAATTGTTTTGCATAGTTTTTGGACTGCCAAGTTAAATTTGTAAGCTAGGGAGTCCTTAGAATTTTGAGAAAAGTCTACAAGGTGGAAATGTCATTAATTATTTAGTGCGCAAAATTTGAAGGCGGCAGCGTCTGCGGCTTGGTGACGCAATTTCTGTAAAAGACATAATTGGTGTGATGCCACCTTGTTTTATCGCACCAGACACTTTTATACTAAAAATTAGTGCATTTTAAGCAGTGTTTATGTTTGGAATGAACTATAAATTACTTAGATTTTGAAGAGTAACTATGATTTTCGGATTTATTAGGACTTTTGAACCATTTGTCTTGTTTTATCTGAACTCTCAAGCCTACCGCTCAGAAAGAGACAGAGACTAATCGCGGCAATTTAAAACATTTATTTCGTCTTGTGTACTAAACTAAAGCTTTACAAATATTTAAAATTATTTTTTTCTTTAGTATTTCAATCGGAAAAAACCCTCTTTAAAGAACTCTGAATTTGAACCCTAATTATGTTAGTTGCATTTGAATTACACATGGTAATTTCTCCTGAAATTATGCTACATCATTTTGAAAGCTTTCTTTATTTCTGCCTGAAATTATGCTACATCATTTTGAAATCTTTCTTTATTTCGGCCTGAAATTATGCTACACCATTTTGAAAGCTTTCTTTATTTCGGCCTGAAATTCAAAATATTAAGGATGTGGCACAGTAGTTACCTAAACTAACTAGCTTACGTAGCAAATAATCTTTAGCTTAACTCAGCATTTTTTTTCTGAATTAATACTTCTATAGTTTTAGTTATTTGGACTAAATAAATAAGTGTTCTTTTTAAACTGTTTATGTTAGATTATTGAAAGTACTAGTAATTGCTTGTTGGAACCAGATGTGACTGATGATCAAAACTAGTAAGGGTTCACGTATGCTGTTAAGTCACAACTATCACAGAATGTCTATGCTACACCACAGTACTCTATAATACACTACACCTACAACTGTTTCCCCAGCAGACACTTGATGCTGGTATAGCTTTCTGGTTTACTGCTTCATTCTGAAAACATTAGGCTCGTTTATTTAACAAAATAAATAATCCATTAAAGAAATCATTACTTTCACATCCTATACGATGAAACCGTATGTCTGACAAATTAGGTTTGTGGAGTCAAACTTATCCAGCCATGTTTTACAAAGTCACTGCAAGGAATTTTGACATTTTAGAACTAGGACTCTATGCAAGATGGTTTGCACAGCAAAATGGCAGGTATAACATTTGAAAGTCATAATTTATAAAGACAGTAAGATAACAAACAATGAATTCACCTTGAAGCCAAGCAGAGGAGGACGAGAACAACTGGTTACAAACTTGAGAAGCTGGCTACGTTGCTGATCAGTAAAGTTGTTGACAACCTTCCAGAACACTTGGATAGTGGGATGGTCTGCAGTGTAGCCACCTGCGTAGTTGGTGTGTTGGCGCAGGTCGTCCACATCGACTGGTATTTGTGCACCAGACACCAACACTTGTAGTTCTTTGTTGTTGAACATGCGCAACCACTCCATTGGGATCACATCTGCCAGTCCCTGTGTATTCACCATACAACCTCTGTGTATTGCTTTCATCCATTCATTTACAGTACTGACATAGTTATTGAGTGTCCTTCATCTCAGTACACATATATACATATATTGTTCTACAAAATACAATGAACACAACAACGTGCAGTAAAACTATGCTGTTGCAACTACCTATTCATTATGACCATTTTTAAGTGAGGGGGAGGGACAAATTTATTGTATTTTCAGTTTTTGAGCCGTAACAAGTATTCAAATTTTATTATCAAAAGTTTCTCTTGGACAAAGCACAGGATATATTATTGGTAAACTATTTGACATAAATAATAATGGAATGTTACATTAATTTGTCAAGCAGCGTTATTGCAAGATAATTGTTGGAAGTTAACCAGTACTCCTCTTGCAACCATTCTACATGATAATGAATGAACGATGCCATTATTTCTTGTGTCAAACAGTTTACGAAGAATATATACTATGCTTTGTCGAACAGAAAATTTTGACAATACAATTTGAAGGAAAAAAAAAAAAAAAGTTACGGTTCAAAAACTGAAAATACAATAAAATTTTCTTAACACTCACCTTTAAGAGGGCGTGGTACATAATTCAACGCTAACAGCATTAATCTATAACTGTTGGTTTTTTGAAGCCAATTTGAGAAAATTAAATAATAGCAATCCTAGACAATATAGTTTTAGCCAACGTTTTAAACTAAATTGTTTCCAATGTTACGAACTTCTGAGCCACAATCTCTGATGCCGGAACCTCGTGCATTTAACTGCGGTGCAAGAGATCACGCGTAACCAATGAGTATTTTTGGATAAATATTTACTCATAAAGTTGGCAAATACAATTATCTAGGATTGTCATTGAGTATTTTATCCCTATTGGCTTCGAAAAAAGCGTAGAAATCAATTCATGTTTTCAGCGTTTATTTATCTACCATAAACAAAGTTCTAACTATCAACAATTAATTCCCAAGAAAAAGGGCTATGAGGAATCAATGGCGACAAAAACCTTTTTCTGGGAAAAGTTAACAGATCAAAATTAATTTACTTATTCTACTACAAATGATCCATACTACCGTAAATTGCAACACGTTGATGTAACCATGTACGAACTTAGAAATGAAACACAAAAGAACGTAAACACACACACACGCAGAGATGACCACTACCACTCACTATTTGATGGTAACCAATAATACTGCTGTAAACAACACAACACTAGTGAATATTATATCTGAAAATTATTAAGGTGCATTATTTGCAAAATAAGTTAGTGCAGTTTTCATTTCACATTTTGTAAAATAATGTACGGATGTTTCTGTAAACAAATGACATAAAGACTACCCAATTAACCTAAAAAAATTTGTTTTGTAAAGTAGCAGAAATGTACAATCATAGTGTAGCACTTTTTGTTTCTGTTCCACTGGAACTGTTGAGCAACAAGTTATGTACTTTCAAATTATATTACATTAGCATGCGTAAACCAAAAGTTACCTACCTCAAATCAAACACACCCAAGACACATATCTATGGAATTAATTACCAAGAACTAGGCCTACATTCCAAAATGGTAACATTTTAATTGCAAAAGTTGTGCACGCCAATAAGCTCATTTCTGTAACAGTAACATTTCTATGTGAAGTTCTTTTGAGGAACAGCTACGTATACGTGATGTTAAGACATTTCTTGCACACAAAATTACAATTGATTATTAAGGAAAAAAAAACTGTAACTGCATTTTTTCTCGTTTTTATAAATTAATTTTAGGGTAAAATATTTTTGGAACTACTGTCAAATGTTTACACAAATGTTGAAGCACCGCTGTTGCATCAAACTATAAAATAAGTTAACGCTCATCCAATTTCTATATCACTGAAGTGTTTCAACCTAAAAATACTACCTAGCCTGCGCCCTTACCATTGCCAATTACCGTGTTGCCATTTTTTTTTGTCAGTGCAATATGTAACCACGTAAGACCATATGTTGCTGTCATTATTTCGAAACAGCATTTACACTAGACCCACTATTTTACGAACCATGGATTTAACGAAGGTAGCGATTCTACGAATACAATCTCAGGAACCCTAAAAAAATAAAATTCTATGACAAAAAAATTTTTTAAGGAATTAAATTGATAATAAATAAAACACATATTATCTAATTGGCGGCATTAAAATATGAATTGTAGAGTTGCAGTTATTACTTGGTAAATCATAATATTAAAAATAAAACAAAAATAGTGAAAATCCGTTAAAAAATTGGCAGTGATAGTGTGAAAACCGCGCGGTGGCGCTTGTGCCAAGCCGGCCGGCGGCCGGCCTGTCTCCATCAATTACAAAGTATTAGGATCTATATTGAGGTCATACTATAGCCGCAAAGTTCCAGCGCATACGCATATGCTCATTTAACTATAGTACAGCCGAGGCTGTCTTATAACTCTCTCACCTCGTGCCGAATGTGTTTACGTTTTTACACGAACCCTATAAATAACAGCGTGAAATTATTTTTTTCTTTATTGGGTTAACACCATACATACTAAAAACAATTAACTTGGCGCATAATTTGCTTAAACAATGCGTTTAGGGCCGTTCTAAAGTGACACGCAAGCGCATACACATCATGAATACGCAAACGCAAGACACTCCGTGTGTCTTCTACAATGGGATGCAAGCGGACACGGATACGCATCTGGAAACGCAAGAGAGTTGGTGAACTCCGAACTCTTACCAAATACAGTAGAGGATAATACCGGACACGGAGGCGTTTTTCTGGTGAAAACTGATAACAGCGCTCCATGCGGACCAGTGTGCAAAATTGTTTGTTTACGTGGGCGGGAATCAGCTTTTGTGAGTTTTTGCATAGCAAAAATTTACGTTTTGTGTTATCGTTACTTGAAACATTTATGTTTATTGCGTGCTGGAAAGAATGAAGATTCTAAATATGGTGTTGTTAATAGAATTTGAGCCATCGGTGGAAGTAAAAATTGAATAATGCTGCCTCGTTCAGAAGAAGCAATGTAAGTATCGTTTCTTATATTTACAATAAAACTGTTGCTTTTTATTCACATTTGCTACTTTCTTGTATAGTTAAAACATGCTGGTTAAAATATTAATTGCTCCGGAATCGCTCCAAATTCATAGGTCCACGTAAAATTATGCTGAGTGTACTGGTAAAGTAGGCCTATTGGTAGTTGGCCAAACACCTCAAAATGTAACCTTTAAATTCACATGTACGATACTAAAGCTGTAAAATAAATTCAGTCCCTATATAAAATATTGTGTATAGCTAATTACATGTACCAATATTCCAAGTATACCAACTTGAAAGTTTTAAGATTTAGGACATCAAAATTTGCGTAAGTTATATGATCAATAATTATAGTAGGCGAAAGTTACTTAACTTACAGTGAAGTACGCCTCATTCAGTTTTGTTGTTCTAGTTACAGTTTTCTTTTGTAGCCTTTTTATAGTCATTCGTAATATCTCACAAACTGGAATGTCCGTGTATTGTTATAGCTACAAGTATAGGTTCACAACTGAGCAGGTTCAGAAGTGTAAGCTTACCTAAAGACAAGAAAAAGCTGCATGGGAATGCAGCAGGGACTTCATGAAGACATGTTTTGGGAATCTTAGGAGTAAAGCCAAGAGGTATGTATCATGTAGATTATGGTAGCCTAACTGTAATTCATAATATTTTACAGTATTGAATAATGTTTATTAACTTCTTTACCTGTGAGTATTGTATTACTGTTGAAATCAGCTAAAGTAGTTCCCACTGGGTGAGAGAGGTTTGGAAGGTAACAGTGGAGGGTATTGGTCACAAGTACATACATGTACAGATGGAGATAAAGTAAGCTTCAGAATACAAACACAAACAAGTACCTAGGCATAATTATACAGAGTTACATAGGGTGGAGATGGCAGGTAGAGAGTGTGGTGTCTAAAGGGAGAAGGGCTCTAGGAATGCTGGGAAGGGTATTAATAGTGCAGTGAAATAATAGTCTAGGCTACATTACAGTGATACAACAAATGTTAGAATATGCAGTAGCAGAGTTGGGCCTGTATGTGTAATTGGAGGCGCGGGAACTGGAGAAGGTGCAAAGACGGGCAGCAAGGTGAGTGAAAGAGAAATGGAGAAGGAAAGAGCATGCGATTGACTCTGGCTGTACACAAACATAAACCTGACCAAATAATAACCACAATGAGGAATTATTACATGATAGCTATGATTTACTCATGTGACAGGACACTTTGTTGAATAATTCCAATAACATCATTAAAAAAAGGTAAATATCAAGAGTAACTCATGCAAAAACTTACAAAAAATTGCATAAATGTAATAATTACGATTAATTACATTGAATAATAACAGTAAATAATAACCACTATTGATAATTGTGCCTACATTCTACCAATTCAATATGAAGATCAGGGAAATTGTGGGGTTAAAATATGTAATTCAAGTATGCCTAAGCCTGTTGTACACTCATAACAGCAGTGGATCTTGGAATGAAATGTTAAGCTAAGCTGCTGTAATTGAACTGCTTTGCAATGTGTATGGTGCAGGGAGAGGATGCGGTGTGTTCAGTAGCCGCAAAAAAGTGTATGTATTTAAAATATTAATTATAATAGGCCTATGGTTTCTTAAAAGTATTTCACTTACAAGGCAATAACAGGTTATTTTGAAAGGGAATGCAAGCCATAACCTAGGTAGAGTAAATAAATTGTACTGAAGGACTCTGAGCTAGTTTCATTACTGTACACACGTATTTTTTTCTATTGTTAGCTGGACTTATTTATGTGTGCCTGCCTAACCCTTTACGTGTGGTTATCAGATTTTTTCAACACTGAACCCACTTCAAGTCAGTGATACATTGTATGCAGGTGGCATGAACATCACCTATACTGCTACGCAGGGAACAGTGGGTGTGGTAGTAACTGTACATTAACAATAGCAAACTGGTTGTAATTTAACAAATCTAATAATTATTTAGAGTAAAAGAAACAACACAGTGTTAATAAAATAAAGCAGTCTAATATGGGGTCAGTTGCGAGTAACCTTGACTTTCATAATTATATATATAATGTTAACGTCAGTTATAGTTTCTAAGAGTTTGGAAGCCAATGTAGAAGAAACTGGAAAAGAACACTCCTAGAGAAAAAGTTTTTTGTCATCTTTATAAGTAAACATTTCGCTAGATTGACACATTAAGCGCAATCTCCCTCGCTGCTGTAAGGTGTATAAAATTCCGACAGACATTTTCCCCATCGTATGTCTCTCTTGGGGAAAGTTTTTGTTCCTAAAGTTAGCAATGTTTGTTGTCTAGGATTGTTCTGTTGTGACAATTG
>PNEQ01004188.1:0-10339 GCA_003012365.1 Medauroidea extradentata
AACATATAAATTAAAGCCAAGTAATGTTTTTTAGGTTCCCTAGTGTTTTTTTTTCAGGGTCATACAGCGAGTTTTTCAAGTTAACTAATCTTTGTTATTGTTTTACGTAATTCTCTCTACCCCCCACGTCACACCCAGGTATATGATAAACACTTTATTTTAGCTTCTAAATGCATTTAATACTTTATGGAAATTTTCTGACATGCTGTCAAGGGTTTGTGGGTGTTTTAGTTTTAAATCAAGTACTGAGTTGACCCCAGGCGTCGGCGTGGCCGGCGCGTAGGCTCAACCGCCATGTTGGCTAGTCCAGTCTTTACGGCGCGCTGACCGGGGTAAGTCACATACACACGTTTTGCTTAACTGAGTTTCGAGTCACCGTTTAACTTTGTTTGTTTTTCTCCGGAACCTCATAATTTTAACTTGACGTACTGCCCCAGTCATCTGTCCTCCAGACCGCGCCCCGCACGTGGAAGATTGTCAATGTAAAATTTACGGTACCGGCCGACTCCGAGTGGTTATGTACTAGCACCCACGCGGGCTAGTTTCAAGTTTTGGTGTGTTTTCGCCGGGCGGTCTCGCGGGCCTCTGGGGCCTCTCGCGGCACGCGCAGTGTAAGATTTGCCTCCGCCTCGAGCTGCTCAGCTCAGGCGGCTAACGTAATTCTGCTTAAAAGTTTTTTTTGTTTGTGTTTTTTAAAGTTTCACCTTCGCTACGGGCACGTGCTCACGGTCCGTAACCGGAAGACTGGCAAGTACTAAAGTGTCTGTTGTGCGTGTGAACTGTAACGAGTACGACGTAAATAAACCCAAGGTTTTCCCTCGAGTTTGTGTGAACAGTTTGTCTCCTCGAAGTCCCGTAATTAATAAGAATTTCTGTTTCTAATTCACCGCCAGGGGGTAACATAATTAATCAGCCAAAGAACCATCCGTCCTGAGATAACTTGTGCTTTCGACCTGTTCCCAGCCGGACATGTTGGGATGGCGCCCTCATAAAAGTAAATACCGAATTTTTAAACGCAGAACCTCAACCGCCTCTTTGCAAAACCCCCCTACGGCGACATAGTATACAATTGGGGTATAAAGTACGTCAAGGTCTACACACAACAAATATTTACAAATTTTATAACTAGCTTATTATACTAGACAAAATAATAAACACGATACTAAAACATCTCTTAACATTCACTGAGTAAGGACATAGCAACATTGCAAGCCTTCACATCTGATATGTACAAACACTAAACAATTATTGACTGTATGTATGGATCCCTTAGTCAAGGTTAAAAGTATTACTTAACTTATTTTAAAATATTCATAAATGCTATAATAACATTTAACATGCAGTAATTTCTTTACTTTGGCCTTAAATTCTTGTTTCGGCCATAAGAGACTGTATTTTACTGGAAGTTTGAAGACCAATAGAGTTAAAATGATTTATCAAATGTGTTGTGTTTATCGCAGTCTACTTTGTTTGAGGAACACAACTTTTAAATAATATTAAAACTCAGCTATAATGCTTGTGTTTTGAAATACATTTCTGTGAGTACCGACATCGCCAACTGTTTATGCATGAACACCATTATTAAACTAATATTTATGCTAATTTCTGCTATTTATTTAACATTGTGTGTGCAAATTCGTTCGTTTTATTGCTAAAGGCAAGCAGCAGTTGCACATCATCAGTGACGTACATATGGTAAATAAACAACATATGCTGTTTTTCATGTTTGCTAGGTTTATCTGCATAAACATGTAAATTACACTATGCTACTGTACAACATTACCTTTTTACCATGGAGGTAAGATGATGATCCATGATTTTTACTCATAAAATGTATCAGTAACATATGTATTTCACGTATCTGTTTTCTCTTTACATCCGAATGCAACGCACGTAACCGTTTTCTTTCAAATCTGTTCATTCTACAGTATAAATACCATACGAGGCGTTTACGAAAACATTACTCGATCAATTCAATGCTGTATGTTGGGCTACAATAAAGCATTGTTCGCGCAAAACTGGCATATATACGTCGACTTCAAGGAAGTCCCAACATGCCATCTCCTGTACACTCCCAACTCCATGGTTATTACAAATAAATAATATCAATTTATCCAACATTACTGAACCAAACACTTTTAAGAAAGATATGGTTTAGTGCAATTTTTGATAAAATATGCTTACGAAAACATTCAGGGTCAGTAATGATGGTCACGTGAATGGATCTACTCAGTCGTTAATTGCCGAACGAGCGGTTATAAATCTGAAGAGTAGTTACTTGGCGGCCTTTTTTTAAAAACCTATCAAAATCTTCAGAAGGGGTAATTTCAGTCACCGATCTGGCAAACTTATGTTATTATTAAAACAGTGAAGAATATCCTTTAATATAAGGACTTATGTAGCATTAAAATCGCGAACTAGACATAATAATTTATTCCATACTTGAATTATGTACTCTGGCGATATTTTTACTTGATAAACTGCTCCAGACTTCTTGTTCAACAAAAATACTACGATCCGACGTCGTATTTTCCGTGAACATCCATTCAAACCGTAATACAACATATTTATTCTATTATGTACACATGCGGGAGTCTGTTTACTTATTACACGTGCATTCTTTTGCATCATCTGCTGGCTGCTATCTACCCTGTTGCCAAGCAGGGCAGATCTACGGGTTCCGGGATCCGGCGCTGGAATCGAGTTGAATATTCTGAGATCTTGAAGGCCGATTCACAATGAAGTTAACATAGAGCTTCTTACGTTACCTTTACATTACAGCTGAGTTGAGATATAGGTCACGCTGCAGTGTTTTCACATTGAATTATCGGTGATGCAACGGGAACTTTATAAATGTTGAAGTTGAGTCAACTTCAACATAACGTAAAGGTAAAGTTAAGAACAGGCAATCAGATGCGGAGTTGTTCTTTTGTTGGCTATTGCCTACGAGATTTTATCGCGCCAAAACAAATGTTTTACAGATGCTTCTCATAACCTCAAAGTATGTGCTGCTCGCTCGTGCATGTATAAGAGTGTAAGAAAATAAGTAAATTTGTCATAGTAGCATTCTGAAGTATGGTGAAAGTAAAATGTTCTGCACCTTGGACTGAAAAGCATCCTGCCTTATGAGCAATTCAGCTTCAGATGCAGTCAATCTAAAGCAGAACAGCTTGTTCGTATTGTAGAGCATATAACGCAAGGCTCCAATTAATGCAGGTACACTGTCACTATATTCCTCGACATAGGGAAAGCGTTCGACAGAATATGACATGCAGGGCTATTGTATAAAATGCACAGAGCGGACGTTCCCGACTGCTGTATAAAATTAGTGCATAGCTACTTAAGCGAACACAGCTTTGTAGTTACGCTACCTGGAGCAAGGTCAGCACCCTATTAGATTAGGAGTGCCTCAGGGCTCCATTGTCTGCCCAGTATTGTTTAACATATACATAGTTCACATACCCACCATTCCCACAACCTAGCTTGCAAGCTATGCAGATGATACCGCTGTGTTTGCATCTTCTTGGCGAGCCTCCCTTGCTGTAGCCAAAGTACAAGAAGCATTACAGGCCCTGGAGGCCTGGTTCACACTCTGGTGCATCAAGATAACTGTAGGCAAGTCAGGAGCAGTTGTCTTTGCCCGAAGACAAATTCCTCCAGCTCTTCCCCAGACCTCTCTGTATGGCGTGCCAATCGAGTACCAACCCAAGGTTAAAAATATCTTGGAGTCATGCTAGACTCCAAACTAACCTGGAAGGTTCATACTAATGCTAATCTACGGCAGGCAAATGCCCACTTAGCCCAGCTATACCCTCTCCTCAATCATGGCCACAATCTAATCACTAAATCTGGGATCAGATTGTACTCAGCCCTAGTTAGACCTTTATTAACATATGCAGCTCCAGCCTGGGGAAATGCTGCAAAGTGTCACATGCATTCAGTAACAGTGCTCCAAAACAGAGCCCTCAGAAGGGCCGTAGGAGCACCAAGATATATGCCCAATGAAGTCCTCTACAATGATCTGAAATATCCCTGGCTCACAGACCATATCCAGCACTTGACTCGCCACTTCTACAAAGCTGCAGCCAAGTACACTAATCCCCTAATGATCGCACGAGGGAACTATAATCCAGCGGTGAGCATGACGCACAAAATGCCGAAACACATCTTCTGCGAAAAACCACCGTAAGCTCCTCAAAAGATCACTAGGTTGGAGAAAAAGTCGAATCCAAAAAGAAGTCGAACCAACCTGGGAATCAAGAAAAATTCGTCAACTTGCCCAAGCGAGAACTGCAAATGGCTTAAATATGCTAATGAATTGCAGTATCAGCCATGGCATTTTGCAGAGAGCGTATGGCCCAGCGAGGGCTCTTGTACTGCACAACCAAGCCATGGCTGCGCATAATTAGATATGCACTGACCTTCTATCAATGCATCTAGAAGTCAGTCATGGCACCGCAGAGAGTGTATGGTCCAGTGAGGGCTCTCGTACTGCACAACCTAGCCATGACTGCGTGACAGGCGACAAGAACCTCTCACCTAAAATGGGACCGCGGACAGTCATTCCCGCCCTTCGGGAAACTTAGGTTACTTCCCCTAAGTTAAGTAAAGTTAAGCTTATTTTAAGTTTTTTTTTGCAACTGGATCACGAGCCCTCCCTGCTCGTCTTTAATTTTCGTCTTCTAACACAACTAACAAAGCATGTTACACATAGCATGAATTCAATCTTTTCTTCCTAGCATGGAAAATCCACCTCGCATGTCTATCGTAATGGGTTTCCTTTCGCGACCTCGCGGGTTTACCATGATCCTCTACGGGATTAGTTCCCAGTTAAATCTGAGGGAAGTCAGCAAAAATGGATTTTCTTCGCTGTTTTAACCTGGTCTAAAAGCATAGGTCTCCCAGATCAGTGTCTGAAGTTACTGCTTCTGCAGATTTTGCTATATATTTTAAAAAGATTTACGACCACTCATACAGCATCCAACGACTGAGTAGATCCATTCACATGACCAGCACTACCGACTCAGTACATTTCCATGAGTACCTAAAGAAGGTGTTATGGTAACCGTGGTGGTACCCGAGTTCGATGCAGTGAATACAGGATCTCCGGCTGTGTGTATGTTACTTCCATGTGTCAGTGTAGTGATTCTGAAAGTTAGCAAATTCTATTTTATAAACGATTCTATAGTGTCGACATTTTTAGAAGTAAAGTGTGTTAAGAGTGTATCAGAAGATTCTTGTTAAAATATTTCTATAAAATGTGACTAAGGTTAGGTGTACTACAGATTTGGAAGATACATGTTAAAAGTTTGGTACAGGGAACATTGAGTGCTGGTGTCACTAATGGATGCAAACTAACCAATCACAAAGCTTGTGTCATTTCCAAGCCTAATTAAATTTAATTTTACTACACTTTCGTATTTTTTCTTGTATTTTTGTGCAACGAAACTAGTGGTAGAAATTTTCCTTGTGTCAAACTTTCCCTAAAGAAAACACACTAAACCTGAAGTAGAAGTAACCATAGCATCATTCAGGTATCACGAAATTATTTTACAGATTATTCTGCTGTGGGCTCAACAGTCCACACGTGCATCGCGACCGTTCGTCAACACACACTGGCGACACAGGTAGTATTCACAAAAACGGCCCGCACATTCGGAAGGCGTCCTGTATGCGCCGGATACTGACGGGACCGACTGAGCGCCCAAGTTCATGTGGCCATATGGCCAGCAAGTCAACACAAAAGAAAGTGCCAATATTTAAAGGAAACCAACCAAGTAACATCACCGTAACACACCCCAACACCAACCAAACAAGGGACATTGGTCATTACAACAAGCATTGCATCGTCATTGATCACGACGTGCAAAAATGCCGGAACAAATGTCGCCTGGAACAGACAGTGTGGGAGTTGCTAGAACAAAGTAGTAGTAGCGAGGCAGTCGCTTATCTTTAGGGAATTATTGAGCACCCACATGTAACATGAACGAATTTATTAGGTAAAGTGCTTCGAAATTGTTCAACAACACTGGACTTTTTATATTTAAAATGAGAATAGTGATTAATGTATTATATCAAAGTGTTTTATGTGTTATTAAATAAGCATGTGCCAGCTAGGACTTAGAGAGACAGCTTAACAAGCCAACCGGAGCTCTTTACTCCATTTCAACAAATGCAATTTTAAGTATCTTTGTATGTACTCAGATTCAACACAACGTGCTTAATGCGGCCACATGCATAGTTTTGGCTGGCGCTCTCAGCTGCTAGCGGGAGCGGGCGCCATTGTTCCTCAGTCTTGTCTCGGGCGTGTAAGGGGTAAGCCACGTGATTCGCGGCTTCTGGACCATCATCGTATCTTGTTGTATCATGTAGCTGCAATAGTGACTTCAGCTCGTTTTTCAGGAACCCTTTAACGTAATACTAATTTAATCGTCCAGGAGAAGAGCCACTCCTATCTCAGCAAGCTCTTGCGCCCAGGGGTTTATTTTTACAATGTAACTTCACTATCACGTAACTAGTGTTCGCGTTTACTGTGTTAGCCACCCACCGGCTATAGACGTGGGGACTATTTAAGGCACATTCGTGCAATATACAGTATGCCAATAACAACACAATAAATAAGTGGAGAAATCTATTCACACAAGTAAGTTATTTGGCCTCGGCGACTTCATGGTTCTTCGGGAGCTAGTCCCTTCAACCATCCGCTTTACAGCCTTGCAACAACATACATCTCGATGTGGAGGGGACAGCAGGGACTCGTTACACAGGCGGTAGACCTACGGTCGTCACCAGTAGCAGTCGGCACCCTCCAGGGCATAAGTAAGACCACCCCACCACCCGTTGCCCTCACCACCAACATGTCAATATATAATTCATTAAGTAAACTTTCTTAAATTTTATAAGTATTTTCTTGTTGTACATGTGCATACTGGTAGGAACCCATGGCTTGCCTTGTGCTCTCATCAGTCTTCATGTTCATTTCGGTACATCCCATTAGACAAAGAGCAAAAAATGTGTGGAGTAGCCTTGGCGCCCATAGAGACATTCGGTTTACAATAGCAGCGTGGGACCTGGCCACACTAGCCCAGGCGTCGGAGCCGGCAGAACGGGCATCTGTGCACACGTCACATTCCTTTTCTATGTAATAATTAATTTTAACACACATTTGGAATTCTACCACTCAAGTTGAATTTCGCTCTTTTAGTGTATAATTTTAAATATATAACTTATGTCATTTATTCATTGCCTGTATATTGTAAATATTACTTGTCCGATATCTTTGTGCAAAAATGTTCACAAAAAAAGATCCAAGGATGCAATAAACTAAATCTAAATCTAAACAATTCGACTAAATACTCTACATTTAGGTGTTAAAAAGTTTTGGATGGATTGTATTGTACGTATTTGGAATAATTCGTTTGAGAACAGTACTGTGTTATTTTTACTCATACAATAGTCATTTTACTTGTGTATTCCTAATTTTCGTAAAAGAGTTGAATGAACTATAAATACATGGGTTTGTTGTGTCAAGGTAGGAGATGGCTGTTGGTCTGAAAGGGGCCAAGGTGAGAGAACAAAGTAAGAAAAATATACTGTGCAACGTGGTGGGTGCCATGGTGGCAGTCCAATAAAAGGAAAAATATAAAATAATCAAAATTAAAAATTTATTTATTTGTTACGTTACCGCTGCTTGCACAAATAGTGGCGGAAACTGTTACTTGACGAACTGAAATTAATGGACTTTGTGGAAGTTGTGTGTCTAGTAACTGTAATATTCTATGACTACGAGTAGCAGACGAGATTTCTGATGAGTGTTAATTACGAATGACTTGTGTTTGTAATATTTTTGTAAACAACAACTTGTAACTTACCTTGAATTTTGGTTGTTGCGATTCCTTAAATTTTAATATGATGTATATTCAGGGTTATTTGAACATTAATATTTACTGAGTGGGATGTCACAATGAACACAGAAATACTGGGATTGCTATGCAACCCACAAAAATTAGAGCGAGATCGAGGTGTTGGAGAGTTACTTAAATTGTTACCTGCTTGCAGTAAAGCGGATCGTCTTGAGCTCCAGTCTAATCTGCTGCATTTGATAAGTGATACTGACAGCCCCTGGGAAACTAAACATGGCTGTCTTCTGGGTGCAACGTCTCTTATTCCTTATGCAAACTTAGAAAGTGAGAGAGAAATAGAATTCCTTCATCAGATTAAAATTGTTGCTGAAAAATTGTTGACTGATAATGAAGTAAGAGTACGTTTGGCAGCTGGTAAGTATAATAATAATAATAATAATAATAATAATAATAATAATAATAATAATAATAATAATAATAATCACCCCTTGCAGTTGGGCTTTAACCCGGTGGCAAGTTCACATGTCTGACTCTCCTGCCAGACCTATCCTGAACAAACCAACCTTGTCAACTCTCACCAGCTCCTCTCTAAGCACATAATAATTCTAATAATCCTCTATGCCTACCTTCAGTTGGTAATATTTAAGAGAATCAGCTACAAGCACTGTATATATAAGCTAGTTATTCAGATCTCCAGGCAAGAGAGTGACGAGTTGAGTCATAAAACTTCTTTTGAGATATGTCGAATAGAGTCCAATGTTGTAACTTATCTGAAAGTACTTATATTTACTGTATATTTACTTATAAATCTAAATACACCCACACGAACACCCGCATACACATGCACATGAGTGTTAACGGGAGCCTAGTTGTGAATAATAGTTCGGTAACTAAGTTGTGCTAATCTTTAAATTATAGCCTATATAAAAAGTTAAAAAAGTACTATAAGGTGTTATGAAATGTTCATTTTTAAAAATTATTTGCATCCCAAAAAAATACACTTTTTACTGCGGAGTGGTTCGAAGTTCAAAAAAATTTTGGAGTAAAAATATTGAAAAGGCCAGTTTAATGTTGAGAATTTTAAATATGTTAGTAATCACCAAGCATTACACGAAACAAGTGAGGATAAAATGTGTGTATCAAAGTAGGGGTAAGTTTTTTCGTTATAATAAACAATTAAACATTTAACTTACCTATGGGTCATCCCATGTGAAACAATCAGTGGGCTGAAGATTGACCATTTTGACTGATTAAGAACACTTGTTTGCCACCATATCCTCTTGTGGGAGAAAAAACTTAAAAATTTTTCGGAAAATTTTTCGGTTGCTTAAATTTTGCTGTAACTAGACAAGCCGCACACTTCCTCTCATGGACGTGTATTGACTGCAATATTCTGTGACCATGTTTGGCTCCCAGAGCCACAGAATATTGTAGATTGATATGTTATCTATCTATATTCACATACATTGAGAATGTTGAAATATAGATTATATCTGAGTTACTAAGTACTGCACCTGACATCACCTCATATTTGCTTTATGTTTGCGTTGTTGCTCCTGGCTCATGATCAATAGGCTTACTTTATGTTCTGATTTACCTCGAGATATTAATTTTCATTGTCTGAAATGTGTAAATTCCTTGATAAATAATAGGGACTAGTCAATTGTATACATCAGCAATCAAATTTCAGTTTGTATCAAAATTCTTGTGAAACCCACTGTATCTAGACAACCAAATCTTAGGTGAATTTGTGCTTCGTAAAAGTTGCCTAAGCTGTTTCAATAAAGCATCTCACACCTTTTGTTTTCTGGTTCTCTGACTGCCAACAACTTTTGGTAGAAGGACCGCCAGTTTGTTAATGTTTACTTAGAATCATTGGACATGTTTTAAAATCTGATACTAGTACGCAAGATTGATAAAAAGAACACGTAGATACAATAGTAGTAAATAATGTGTGTGTGTGTGTCCAGGAGAGGTGTTGGGCGCGCTGTGCTCGAGGATGGGTGCGGATGTGTACGCTCAGTGCAAGGAGAAGGTGCTACAGTTGGTGCAGAGTAACCTGGAGAGACAGGCAATCGAGAACGGAGGCTCCAGGCAGGAGCAGATAGAGACAGAGAGACTGGTGGAGAAGCTTGCCAGCTCCTCTCAGAAGGTAAACCGAACACCATTACTCTCGTACTTCAAGCAGTTTACCCCAGCTCCTCAATGCAGCACTCATTACATGGCGCTGGAGAACAGAGGCTCCAGGCAGGAGCAGATAGAGACTAGTGGTGAAGCTTGCCAGCTCCTCTCAGAAGGTAAACAGAACACCATCACTCTCGTACTTCTAGCTGTTTACCTCAGCTCCTCAATGCAGCACTCGATACATGGCGCTGGAGAACAGAGGCTACAGGCAGGAGCAGGTAGAGACAGAGGGATTAGTTGTGAAGCTTGCCAGCTCCTCTCAGAAGGTAAACAGAACACCATCACTCTCGTAC
>PNEQ01004188.1:11339-36602 GCA_003012365.1 Medauroidea extradentata
GCTGTTTACCCCAGCTCCTCAATGCAGCACTTGTTACATGGCGCTTTAGAACAGAGGCTACAGGCAGGAGCAGGTAGAGACAGAGGGACTAGTGGTGAAGCTTGCCAGCTCCTCTCAGAAGGTAAACAGAACACCATCACTCTCGTACTTCTTGCTGTTTACCCCAGCTCCTCAATGCAGCACTCGTTACATGGCGCTTTAGAACAGAGGCTACAGGCAGGAGCAGGTAGAGACAGAGTGACTAAGTGGTGAAGCTTGCCAGCTCCTCTCAGAAGGTAAACAGAACACCATCACTCTCGTACTTCTTGCTGTTTACCCCAGCTCCTCAATGCAGCACTTGTTACATGGCGCTTTAGAACAGAGGCTACAGGCAGGAGCAGGTAGAGACAGAGGGACTAGTGGTGAAGCTTGCTAGTTTCTCTCTCACTGAGTAATGTAACCACCATTGTACGTTATCATGTAATGCTTTGGAGAGGGAAAACTGGCAGTAGGCTGCAGTTGGAGAGGGAAAACTGGCAGTAGGCTTACTGGTAGAAAATTATATTGAGGATTTTTCTTATAATTGTTCCTTGGGAAATAATCTCTCCAGAAATGAAATGCCTTTAGTTAACAAGAGCCTGCTGCTCTTTACTCTGTTAATTTTTATTAAAAGTTTAATTAATCCAGGGTACAATGACAATATTTCAATCTGGTAATTCAATTAGACAAAATGATATGTTGTCTTTGTCACATCAGCTAATAATCTTCACGCATTAAAATTTTGATTAAAAAATTTCAAGAATTGTTACATTTGGAGCTCTTATTACATTACTTAACACCAACATATTTAACCTCAAAACTTGGACATGAGTCAGAGGAATTAAGCTAACATGTAGGTTAATGCGATCAGTTAATTAAATGTTTTCTCTAGACAAGAAGGGAACAAATGTTGTTTCATCGTCATAGATATATACATAACCATATCAAGACCCCATAGCAGGTGACGTTGCTGTTGTACTGCTGGGTCTCTCGCCCATGTTATTGTCTGTATTGCTCCTGAGAACATACAGTAGCTGGGACGTGCCTGCCCCACAATTTTGTGTAGTACTGGATTTAGTATTGTTACACTCTATTGGTGTAAATGGAAGACTGTGGTGCTTTGCTGGCCAATGAAACTGGATTTAAGAGTAATGAATACTGCTCTTAATATCTTCCTGTAATGTAGTTCGCAGGAGAGATGTTGCGTTTATTTCAGCGGTACAGCGCGGATGCTGTGCAATTGTTCCACGACACAGCTGGCTGGAAGAACCTGGAGACAAGCCTCAAGTGCCTTCAGGCCATGATCGAAGGCTGCGGGACCAACTTTCAGCCCTTCGTGGACGATGACCTGCTATCTCTCGTCTTCCAGACGCTGGCCCACACTAACCGCTTCGTGCGTGAGACAGGGTACTACGTGTGTGCATCGCTCGTCAGCTGCGGCAACATCAGCCACGGTGAGGGACGCTGCCTTCTTTGTAGTCGTAGGTGATGTTGGTGCTACTTTCTCGTCGGGGGTGTTTACAGGCCCCATGTATTGTTGTGTAGAGCGTAATCTGTAATGGTATCTATTGAAACTGTTTACGTAGTGATATTACACACACACAGACACATATATATATTATATACACACACACACACCTGTTCCTAGATATACTGTAATTCTGCACCAATGATTGTGTCACTTTTTGTATGGTTGATTGTAAATTATGAAGTGTAGTTGTATATGTTTTGTAATTGAAATACAATAATCATTAGAGACCCTGAAATTTCGCGCACGAAATTAATCGCGAAGTTCATGTCTCGGCGCGAAATTCATATCACAGAATGAAATTCGCGAAATGTAACGAAAGTGCCGCATCTTTATACGAAAATTAAGTATTTAATGTGGTTGAAAAATGAAAGTATAACTTACATAAACGTAACAGTTACAGTAATTCACCGCACTCTTGTTGCTCCTAATTAAGTTGATGAACCAACTAAAAAATACTTTAATTATATAATTGTAGCGTGGTCATGTTTTGTTTAGGTTTCTGTGCCACAGATGTTAACTACATTCGCTACAAACTACGATACTCAAACTGCATGGAAAATGGCTGCCATAATAATCGACTAGTGCCAGTAAATGCCACCATAAGTACGTGCAGCAGCGCTATACGACGTTACGAGCGCTAGTAGTAACGCGTTTGGCCACTTCGTTCCACTCTCGCATCACCTAGCTAAACGTAGCTTACATCTGTGATGTCGGAAACGTAAACTGTAAATAAACAACGCAACTGCGTTAAGCTAAGTTTCGTTAATTCTGCACGCATTAATTCTGCTTTATAAAAGAAATGCCGAAAAAATTGTGTCGGTGTTTGAACGTGCAAAGGAATTTGAGAGCGAAGGCTTTTATGTTTTCGATAAAGCTAAAAGAGTTATGATGTGCAAGTATTGTAATACGCGAATCGAGTGGGAGCGGCGCGACACTTGTGTGAAACACTGCAACTCTAGTGCTACACACAAAGAAAAAAAGGGGGCTGCTCAAGAAAGTGGTTCTCTAAAAGGCAGGTATCTTTGGTAGAATTTTCTAGTAGCCATGTTGCGAAAGCAGCCAAACGTGACCGGCGTGTTGTGCTACAACAAGGGTTTTCATGGCTGCAAATATTCCACTAGGAAAGTTAGATAGTCCCTCCTTGCGAGAATGGATGGACACATACATTGAATGTAAGCATTGGTTTGCAATAAAAGTTAATTTTATATACAGGAACCTTATCAGCATGTGTCTGTGTAAAAAACACATCTTTGGCATACCATTCCCCAATTCTGTAATTTTTTTCAGGTTCTGGAGATCTGCGCAAAGCTGAAACTTTAAGGCACATTTATGTTCCCGAAGTACAAGTTCAACAAGAGGGACATATTCGAAATACTGTACGTAACAAGAAGATAGCAGTTTCTTGTGATGAGACAACCGACCAAAAAGGTCAATGTGTTTTTGTCGTACTTTTCAAAACATTGTGCGACTCAGCAGAACCAGATCTTGTTGTTGTTTCCGTGGAAGTTCTTACCTGTGCTTCAGCCACCGAGTGTCCTCGGGCTCTTCTGGATACATTTACTAAGTATAATGTCAGCTATGACAATATTTTGTGCCTAGTCGGTGACGGTGCACGTTATATGATGAAATGTCTAAATTCCCTCAAAGTTTTGCTCTCAGAGCATCTACTCCACATTCAGTTCTGGGATCATAAGCTGAATCTCATTCAGTCACAATGGCCTGAGCTCAGTGAATGCATTTCCGAGACAAAACTGTCATTCAACAACACTCGCAAAGGGAAACACAACTACAGTACGTGAATTTTCTGAAAGACAGGTACCCTGAAAACTCATCAAAGCATCGTCTTTGTCCTTCCCCATTACTGACTAGGTGGAATTCTTGGTTCCTTTCTGTGAAGTACATGGAAGAGTTTCTTCTGGGTGACGTAGAGTACTGCTGCACATTACACGACTTCTCTGGTGCAGGGTCCTACTTTGCCAACCTGTCTCAGTCAGAGATCAAAGTCATCCAGTGTCATGCTACATTTTTGACTGAACATTGCCAGCGAGTCACAAGTGACATTGTTGAATTTCAGACGAATATAACACCAATGTCACACAAACTCTCTCTGAAGGTAAACAGCCTAAAAACTGTTTTTAGTTGGTTGCTGATGGTGTTGTTGGAGAAAATACTCCTGAGTATCTCAACACACTTTCAACTTAGTCAGCTGCTGTCAAAAGACAGTTAAAAGATCTGGGCATAAAATCATTAAGCAAAATCAAAACGCTCATTTCTGAAGATCCAGGATCAGAATTTTTCAAGAGCATGGGCTTAGTGTTCGATTCGTGCAGCATCGTCAACAATGTTGTAATTATGAAAATCTGCACAAAGAAGCACAGAAAATTCCACTGCTGTGTAACATTACACGAATAGAGTTTCTGACAGGGTACAGAGCCTTCCAAGCTGAAGTGAAGGAAACTTTGCAGACAAATGATGGAACACTGAACATAGTGAACATTTGGCATGAAAGAGCACCATCCTGCATTTGCATCTCGGTCCCTTCAGGCTTTGTGGATTCCTGTCTCGAACGTTGACAGTCAACTGGCATTTTCTGCCTATGAAAATGTTTTGTCAGATAAGCAGTGCAATCTAACACCTTCCAATTTGGAAGTGATGTTATCAGTATATTTTAACTAAAATAACAAGTTTTATAGAAATGTTAGTAATGAATAAATATTTTTTTAATATGTAAGTTAAGGGTTTTGTTGTTATTGTTGATCGAGCTTGTACTTGCATCGGTTATGTATCATATTGGTGGGTTGTGAAAGCTGTGTGTGTTTTATAAAACTTGATGTATTATTGTTATTTTGCAGTGTTTTAATTCAACTTCTTTTGTATTTTGTTATTGCAATATAAAAACTTAATGTGTTATTCTAATGACAGCCTATTTTGCAGTGTTTTTTGCTGGACTTCTTTGGTGTATGAAACATTTTTTTTGCCGCTTTTGTGACGAAATGAACATTTTTTTACTGCTTTTATATGCCGAAATGAAAGTTTTTGTTTACCAAAATCATTCGGTTTTATTCACCGAAAAATAGGGTCTCTAATGATCAGTCACTATCAATTGAAATGAGTTTTTTTGTATTTTATACACTGTATTTTTTAATGTTTTACAGCAACTAATTTTGGCTTCCGTTGTAATATAAACATATTACAGATTAATGGTTTTTTTAATAGTTCAGAATTGTTTGTCTAAATTTGTAAATATTTTAATTAACCTTAAAAATTGTATTTTCAAATAAATTATGTTGTATTGTATTTAGTTGGAACGCCCCTGATATCAGTTAGATTTTATTTAGTTTTATTTGTTGTGCAATGTTAGGATACTCTTCCATATGTTTATTTATGCTAAGAGTAAATTTTATTGTTTGTTTATTTGGTTGCTAAGGCATTCTTTTGAAAGTATAATTTTTCTTTAAGCCCTCAGCACAATAAATTCTTTTGTTTTTATCTCTTT
Source organism: Medauroidea extradentata (assembly GCA_003012365.1). Classification (NCBI taxonomy): domain Eukaryota; kingdom Metazoa; phylum Arthropoda; class Insecta; order Phasmatodea; family Phasmatidae; genus Medauroidea; species Medauroidea extradentata. Next base: position 16,385 of record PNEQ01004188.1, read on the forward strand.
GGTTACAAGAATAGGGATTTTAGAAGGTTTTTAAGTCAGTTCTTGGTCCTTCTTCAAAATTGACAGCAGCGTCCAGAAATGTATAGACTTCAAGACCAGCTTAACATAGTCTATCTTAGTAATAAAGTGGACCAAGTTGCGGAGATTGTGGTAGGGAGCGAGGGCGATCTACAAGAGGCCCCAATCAGGTGCTCGAGTAGATAATTTTAGTGCTGAGCAGCCAGTTTTGCTGCCCGAGGGACGTGGCGTCTTTAGCGCCATGTCTGACACCATCCACATCTCCAGTCTGGTTCTAGAAGAATACTGTAAGCTGTTCAGTTTTTTTAATGCATCGCCGTAGCTCGACCAGGAATTAAATTTTTTAAAATTTTATATTCTAGTCATTTCTGGTTACCCAGTGGTCGTTTTCCAAGAGTTTCGTGAACTGCTTCATTTTGTGCTGCATTTTAATTTTCAATTAATTGGCAACAATTTGGACATTTTTGCTACCCCCTAAACTTTATTATTTTACATTTAATTTGTAAGGAAGGGTGTAGGATGTTAAATTTTTTTTTTCTTTTGGCACTTTTAAGTTACTTCAATTAAATTAAGAAACTTTCTACACCAGTTGCATGATTTATTCCAGTACGTTTTTTTTTTTTTTAATTTAGTCTAGTTGGCTTTGTTTTGATGTGCAACATTGCAATGTATTCAAAAGTTTCCAAGGCGCCCATTATCTATTTATTTTATTATCACAATTAATTTATGATAAATCGTTGTTGTTTTTCTGTTTTATGTGTTAAACGCTTGTTCGTGTGCGTGTGTATATATATTATTAGACCGTCAACTGTACAGCTAAAAACTTTATTTATTAATATTTCCACATGCATGCACACTTGCTTTGCAGTATATTGTAGTTCAAAGTATGTCAGAATGATCATGTTGAGAAGTACATTGGCCAGTAAAAGCACAGAAATTACCATTTGGGAGCAAATGAAGCTACGAGAGATTGTACTTAGTTAATAATCATCACTGTTGTGTACTCTTTACTTAGTGTAGTATAGAGTAAAATAATATGGGTGTTGTGTACTGTGAGGCATAATAATTCTGTGAAAATTGTGCCTTAAAAGAATGTATGAACCCTTACTAGTTTTGACCTCAATAATATTCCTAAGCCACATCTGATTTCAACAAGCAGTTACTAGCACTTTCATCCACATGAGAGCAATAATCCAACATAAAGAAATTAAACAGAACAGTTCTTTATTTAGTCCAAATAACTAAAATGATAGAAGTAATAGTTCAGGAAATATAAAATGCTGACTTAAACTGAAAAGCTATGAAAGCTTATCTGTATAGATAACTACCACATCCTTAATATTTTGAATTTCAGGCTGAAATAAAGAAATATTCCTTGAAAAGTTTTCAAAGAGATAAAACATCATTTCAGAAGAAATAACTTTGTGTAATTCAAATGCAATTAATGTAATTTTAAGGGTTCAAAATCAGAGTTCTTTAAAGAGTGTTTCTCCACTTGAAATACTAAAAAAATAGTTTTAATTATTTGTAAAGCTTCAGTCTTGTGCACAACACGAAATAAGTGGTTTAAAATGCCCGCGACTAGTCTCTTTCTGAGCGGTAGGCTTGAGAGTTCTCATAAAACAAGGCGAATGGGTCAAAAGTCCTAATAAATCCATAAATCATAGTTACTCTTCAAAATCGAAGTTATTCCTAGTTCATTCCAAATATGAACACTGCTTAAAATGCACTAATTTATGGTAAAAACAAGCGTCTGGTGCGATAAAACAAGACAGCGTCATACCAATCATGTCTCATGCGGAAATGGCGTCACCAAGCCGCAGACGCTGCCGTCTTCAAAACTTGCGCACTCAATAATTAATTACATTTCGGCCTCGTAGATTCTTCTAAACTATCTACGGACTCCCTAGCTTAAAAAACTTTATTTGGCCGTCCAAAAACTATACAAAACCATTATTACGATGGCGCTAGCTTTCGGTGCTAGCGATACAGTAATTAATAAAATACGCCGTATCGGCATTATCGCTCGGCCAAGACTGCTTTTATCTCTAGACAAGGCCCCCTCGTTCGCGGCTGTTCCTCAAGCCTTCACGATGTTGCCAACACAGGCATCAGGGCTGGAGAATTATTACAAACGAAAATTTAAACAAAAATAAAACAAAAATAAAATAAAAAAAATAAAATAAAGATTTTGGATGTGAGTCCGAACACAAAAAAAAATGAATAAATTATATTAAGTACAACTAACTAGGTAGGGGCATTCATTAACTGATCCTAAAGTTTCCAAAGAGAAACTAAACTTGCAAAACATTAAATTAAAATACAAGAAAATGTAAGTACATTAAAAATAACATGAAAACAATAAAGAAAATAATAATTAGGTATTTATGACTACGTACGTACTAGTTGCTGTAATTTATCATGAGTGTATTTAATGGGTCATTAGTTATACATAATAATTTGTAAGGGTGATGCCTGCATATTGTGTGTGACCACAGATGATGAAGGTAGGGACAGCGTGGGAGTTGTGAACCCCATCTACGCGTACGGCCACGAGTTCAGCCGGAGACTTGCCAAGGGTCTCGCAGACAACTGGAGCCAAGTAAGTATCTACCTTGTGCTTCTGGTTGTTGGCAACATGTTAGCCTACGTCGTGAAGTGCAGGCCAATTGTTGGTATTAGTGACATTTTGAAAATAGAAAGTATGAAATAATAAAATGTGACTAGCCATTTTTAAAAATTGATGATATGTAAGTTATAGAGAAATAGTTCAGCTGCAGAGAATGCTAGGTATTGTAGAGGAAGCACAAATGAGATGATATGGGCATGTAAACAGAATGAGCGTAGAGAGGTTGCTGGGGAAAATGTTGGAATTGAAGTACAGCGGTAGAAGACGTAAGAGACGGTAGAACAGGTGAAAGAGAGTGAGATAATACTGGGAGACAGTTGTAGAGAAAGAGTGGCGGGAGGACAGGGGACAATACCAGGCTGACCAGGCCACAGGCTGGATGATGACGATAACACATGAGTTACTGTATGAACTTATATTTTCTTTCCTCTGCACTTGCACCAGATTTGGTCAGGTGCGAGTAATAAACCATTATCAAATGCTGAAAGTTAAATACACAGGCAGTAATATGTAATAAAAGACTTGATGTACGTAGTGACAAAAAAGACAAGTTGATAGCTTACTGAATATTATATATATGTGTATGTGATAGTCATGATAAATACAGACAACTATCTGGGTTGTAGTGCATGCGTGGTGAGAGACGTCAGCTGTCTTCTAACTTCTGTATAGCTGGGACCAGACCTACCAACATTGTTTAAAGCTCAGCATTGCTCATCTAATTGAATTATTTTATTTTCTCTATTTTTCTACATTCTGAGAATAAATATGTGAAATTTGCAACGATAGCAGAAATTGTGTTTCATTACAGGCATAACGATTGAACCTTTAACGTATAATTGGCTCGTAAAATAGTACCTCACTTTTTAGTATTAATAATTTGCGGGACTGATTGCGACCTAATAAAATTTTGTCAGTTAATTTGTTATGCCCATATTGTAATGCAAGGGAAATATAATTAGCACTATAATTGCAAATTTCACAGTTTTCATCTCAGAATAAAGGAATGACCATATAGCAAGTTTGTCTCCTCCTCCACCCCTTCCCCTTTGTGCAACCAGCCTCGGGCCAAGGCTTATTGCTAGGAACTCACTCAGCTTTCTTCGTTGTATGCAGGCACAACAGTTAGTTCAAGTTTCAGGAGACCGTCTGTCCTGCGTGGTACGTTGGGGCAGCAGTAATTAGCTAAGAGATGTAATTTTAAGTACATTATTTTTCATTGTTTTTTAAGTTGGTTTTTCAGATATGGCATCAAAATTTGGTTTATACTCAAGTTTAAAGACAAAATATTTGTTACTTCTGAATAGGTCCCTTTTGAACTTTTTGATGTCCCTGTTGCACTGAATGGATTTGTGGGCCCGGTGCTCTCATTTCTGTATTGTGGGCCTGTTGCTCTCTTTTCTGTGTTGAGTGTTACTTTTCAGCATTAATCTTATTGAAGTGGACATGGCAGCGTTCCGAGTTGGTGATTTTGGACAGGAAAATTTATTGCGGTATTTGTCGTCAACATGTACCTGTCAGCATTGAATGTTTCTCTTTTGCAAAACAGATCTGTCTAATTTCTAGTGATTTGTGTCGTCTACTGGTTTACTGAGGTTGTAAAGTGTCGCTGACTTACTCTCAAATTGACAATCTCTTGTAAAAGCCTTGAGTGTGCTGTATGTTAGTAATAATGGTTGTACATGTATTCAGGGTTGTTAGATGCTAACTCCATAATCCTGGTACTGGCACCACAAAAAAGGTGGTACTTTAAATGAAAACCTGGTACATTGTAAAAAAAATTAGCAAATGCTTACAGGCATGAAAAACTATGAAGTACTAAAACATATCCTAAGTATTTTAAAGGAAAAAATATACTGAAAATGTTTAAAGAATGCTCCTAGTTAACAAAAAATCAGAGATTCACATCTACCACAGGTGTTAGCTAAAGAGAACGCAAGTAAGTGTTGCTAACGTGTAACAGGCAACATTTCACACATGTGGCAGAGGTTCTTCTGAAAATACTGTTTAATTATGCACTGTATTACAATTGAATGCAAAATTCTGAAATCCTGGTACTTTGGCGTACCAGGACGAAAGTATCCTGGTACATGGTACAGCACCCTGAAAACTGGTACGTGTAGCAAGATCCTGGTACGTCTAACACCTCTGCATGTATTCCGTACCTTAGTTATTTGTAACATTAAGGTGGCCGACTGCCTGCCTTGTAAACAGAGTTGCAGCGTCCTAGCAGAACTTTTTTTTCTAAGAAACTTCTCAACGTGTTTCTGATGTATGCATTTACGAAAAGAACAAACCCTTTATACGATGCCGGAATGGTAGTTTCAAAACATCACATTAATTATAAATTATAAAGATCATTTCTGAGCCTTTGAAAATGGCTATAAACGGCTTTTTAAATCTCTAAACAGCTACGTATGGGGTTCGTGTGTAACTACAATAGATAGGTGTATTGTACTTTACTTAAAACTTTCCACTAATAAAAAGACTGGGTCACCAGGGAGTGTGTCAGTCAGGCGAGTGTTCTACGATACCTCTGCTGTGTCTTGTGGTAGAGGCGACACCGCACCAGATGAGCCGGTCAACATGGCTCTTGACGCCGTGCCTCACTCACACTAACACATGGTCACCAAGTGGGCTCCGTAAGGTGTGTTCTTGTCCTTTGCGGGCTACGTATTCGGGCCTCTCACTTCTTTCAACATGTGAAAAGTAATAATGTTTACTGTCACTCATAGTTAAAATGTTCATTTATGCCCTTTTGAGATTGTACCTATTATGTTTGTTCTTCATAAATTATTTAATTTTTGTTGTATTTTGTTTATGAGTGCTTCTTGTATGCAACAGAATGCCCACTGCTGTACTGTACTGGATAACAAATTAAATAGTTTGTAACTTTGGCTCAGAATGTTACGAGGTCGGTATAATTGGCTGGTGTTGGACAATGTTGTACCAGGTACGACTGGCAGCTTGTGTCGCAGCTAGAAAGTTCCTCGTGTCACTTCCCAACGACGAAGCTAGAGAAGTCTTCTTCCCGGACTTGTTGCCCCAGATGTGTCTCAACAGGTAAGATGACGAATGGCCAGCATCCCTGAAAACAAGACTCCTTTTATTCTTTTAATAATTGTGTAGTGGTTTGGTTGTTTTAATTCACTGCAAATAATTTGATATAATTAAGTAATGTAAGTAATGCGAAACAGTCACAAATTTTTCAGTCCTGCAGCCTACATGATGTGTGGATTAACAACTAAGGTTGCTGTATCCGTCACTTTCCACGGCTAGCTCTTCTTATCTCGGGGTAGCTTTAGTTGTGAGCTCTACTATCATTTTGTGGTGATCTCGTGCCTTGAATGAAATTATATACTTTGCCAGACTGATTTTAATGATACTGAATTAAACGTGACGAACTTTGACGATAGCTACGACCAGTTGTAATTTTACGAGATTACACTGCTCAGGGATACAATGACAGCTACGTTGTGGTGTGGTGTGACTTATGATGCAAAGAAAGTCTCGCACATAGGACAGCCAAAGAAACTAAAGTTGCTACAGTAGCTTAAAGACTAATCACTTTTGCCTAAAAGTGGAGATCCAATCCCTATTGGCCAACACCCCCATCTTGAACAATATGCCGCTGAATAGCTCCTGCTGATATCAACACGTCCTTCACGTGCCAATCCACAAGTTCAACTGCCACACAGCACAGGCCACACTGCCCCGTCTGTCCTCGTGAAGTGCGCTCTAAAACTAATTTTAAAACCTAACACTTCACAGTGGAACCTCGTTAGCACAAAGTTCTCATTAATTCAGAATGGTTTTCTTTCCTTTTGGAATGGATAAGAAATTAAATACTTTGTTTAATACTCAATAAATAGTTCCCGTATATACAAAGCAATGTATCAAGTTCACTGTTTAAAAGGTTGTGGTGGTATGAAAGTTTGTATTTTGGCACTAACCGTCCTGAGGATATATTTACAGAACCTTTTAAGTTTTGTAAACGCTTGTAAATACAAACATCATTGTTACAAACTGCAAACATTTAAGTCCGTTCAAGGTTTGTATTAATGAGGTACTACTGTATACATTTTTTTTTATTTTATTTATTTATTTACAACAAATTTACAGAGGGCAAAAACAGCCCGAAGGCCTTGAAATTTACCCCCATAAACAAACAACAGTCAGGGGAACACAAATACATAGAAAACAACATAAAAACAACATAAGAACCACATTATACCACATAAAACAACATAAAAATAAATATAAAAAATAAAAAATAAAAATTAACAAAAGATAATTAAGACAACAACAACATAGAAAGAAAACAAGGAAACATTGGACAAAGGGAGCGCACTGTCACCGGGAATGGAGTCGAGCTCACGGCAGAGGAGAGGACCCTCGGGACTGCTTTTCGGTCCGGTTCTTTTAAAACAGAACATTAAACACCTATAAGACGTATTAAATAAAATTTGGTACAAATAGAAATTCTCGCATAATAGAATTAACTACCTTTCTACACAAAAAGTTGGAAGATACTTACTGTTTGTTAGGGCATTGTGGGCCAATCAGATCATATGCCATCTCTGTATTTATCGTATCTGGCCAGCTTTCAACAGTAATGCTCGAGAGTTTGTTCGTAGTACTTCTTGCTAGGAAAAGAAAGACTTAGGGCCATATCAATAAATTGCTTTCCGTTGTTATCCAATCACCGAAAGTCTGTTCCGGCCAAAACATACACTATAAACAGCTTTCGTTGGTTGACTGCCTGGAAGTGAAGAGCCATCCACTTTCAGGTGAATGTGGTCAGACTATGATTCAAAAGCCTGTTCAGCTGTTTTCTTTGTGTCTTTATAACAATGGCGGCGGATCTTCTCTGGAATAACCTGTCAAACGATACTTGTTACATAAGAAAATGCAACCTTTTTAAAAATATTGTTGGTTGGAACGAGTTTACGAACGACGTATTTGAAAGCGTTCAATAAACAGAAGCTACTGTTAAGTATACCAGATTCGTTTAAAGTGTGTGCAATATTCCATGGAGGATTTGCTACAAGGTGGGACCTTTGACGAACCAAAATTGTTACTGCACGTGTATATGTTTGCAATTGTTGTACTGTACTTTTGTTTTGAAACTAAGAGAAAATTTAGCGTACAAACAATAACAGCATTGTGCAAAAAAGGATGGTAAACACATGTTAACGAAAACGTTTTCTGTATGTCCACATTTAATCTGACGTGTTTATGATCTTAATATCTTCATTAGTTTCTTATGGTAATTATGTCAGCTGTAAAAATAAACAATTACGGTAAATGGTAAAATGTTCTCGTGCTTTCGTCAAGTTACTTGTGTGACAGGTTATTCCATAGTTGGTTTTTTATTTTCCGTTTTATGTATTTATTTATTGAATAACACATACAAACATTGGTTTTAAGCATTTGTAAAATCTGTACTGGTCTCCATGCAAAAACACAATATTATGCTCACTGAAAAAATCCCTTACAAATACTATTTTAACCGTATTTAACATTCACAAGAAACATTGCTTACATACCTAACCTAAATCCAAAGACAATAACATCATCTCAGGTGTGAACCGCAAACATGAAATGTGGTGAAATGTCAGAAAAGACTATCAAAAATTGTAGGGTGCATTCCTGTACTCATTCTGCGTACTATTCAAAGGAAGAAAAATGGTGCTGTGTTGTCATATTTACACTTCAAGGGGATGTGGAAGCGCTTTCAGCTGGCAAGCTCCTGAAAGTCGTTTATAGGTTGCGATTAGTTGACAAGCTGCCAGGTGAATGTCTGTTAACAGCACTTTTGAAAGCCGTTTATAGATACGGCCCTTAGACCATCTGGTGATCATGCTTGCCTTTGTTGAACAATACCACCACTATTTTAATACAGTAAATACTTTCCACAAAGTTACAATGTGTATGAAAACTGCAATGCTCCCCCACACAAATTCAGGCACCTGAATAGTAAGTTAACTGTTATGAAATTCATTAACTCATATAAAACTTGTTATTAAGAACATTTAACTGGTATGCTTGTTAGCTTTCCTATAAAAACACAAACCACATGTTCGTAGGCAAAATGTGGAAAACTGTTTAAGAAAACAATATCATACATAATGTAGGTTATCAGCACAAGAAATTAGATAATTAAAACAGGTAGCTCTGTGAAAATTTGGATGACCTCTTCACAGTATCAAACAATAGTGCATTTATTGTGATTTATAAATATTGTATCTGTCATGGATTGTTTTTAGCCTACTTTCAGAAGGAAAAAATAGGCTTATCCAATCGCCTTCCTATCTCTCTCTCTCTCTCTCTCTCTCTCTCTCTCTCTCTCTCTCTCTCTCTGTGTGTGTATGTGTGTGTGTGTGTGTGTGTGTGTGTGTGTGTGTGTGTGTGTGTGTGTCTCTCTCTCTCTCTCTCTCTCTCTCTCTCTCTCTCTCTCTCTCTCTCTCTCTCTCTCTCTCTCTCTCTCTCTCTCTCTGTCTCTGTGTGTGTGTGTCTGTGTGTGTGTGTGTCTGTGTGTGTGTCTTTGTGTGTGTGTGTCTGTGTGTGTGTGTGTGTCTGTGTGTGTGTGTGTCTGTGTGTGTGTCTGTGTGTGTGTGTGTGTGTCTGTGTGTGTGTCTGTGTGTGTGTGTGTGTCTGTGTGTGTCTGTGTGTGTCTGTGTGTCTCTCTCTGTCTCTCTCTGTCTCTCTCTGTCTCTCTCTGTCTGTGTGCGCGCGCATGCGTGTGCGTTTTTGCTTCTCCCTTAAAAACTTTTGAACCTGTGGACTGAATTACTTTAAACACGGTACACTAATGCGCTTTGTTCGTTCAGTGTTCATAATTTTTTTAAGTGTGTGTAATTTACACATTTATATACCATATGAGGTATGTGAGGAACCATTTCTGAGAATTCCATCAAACGTGATACACATTTAGTATTTAATAAAAGGACTTGACTTTGATGTATTTTGAACAAGCAGTGTTCATTTTTTACTCTTGTTTCTATTTTAACATTTTTAATTCCATGTGATTGTTGATTTTTGCTGAGTTTTATTAGACTTATTTAAATTGACTTTTTTACATTTTATAATGTCATGTTCATAGTTTTAAAATAGTGGCCATGTGAAGGTTTATCACATGAGACATCTTAAGTAACCATGTATCTCAATTTCATTAAACTCAATACACGTTTAGTAGCTAGTATTTGCTCATACTGTATTTAATAATTTATTTCTTTTTTAAATAATTTTTTTTACTATGCAAGAAATCTGCAGATAAATTTTCCTAAATGTTATAAGCTTTAGTACACAATTAGTTCTGAGTAAGCTACCGCTGCTTTGTTCTTATTGGTTCATGCTGTGTTTAATAATGTGCATCCCTTAATGGTCAAGTTTTCACGTCAATACAATGTTATCATTTTTAGTGTACTGTATGCATTTTTATGAACTATTGGACCAGTTGAAAACAAATTTTATTTTAGCCGCCTTATTATTCAAACTTTGATTTAAATACAGTACTTTAGTCCCTAGTATTGTAGGTCCACGGTTTTGGAAGGTAGGAAGATACTCTTAAATTATAATAGTAATTGATATTTCCATACATAAGTGACTATTTCAACCTTTTTTGGTTAATCGTAGTGTAGTGAGGAAAGTAGGTTCTTTAGTTATGCTAGTAACTTCATGTTGTTTGTTTGTAATATAATAGAACATTGACAGGGGCTGAACTCTGGTTGATGAGATAATAGAGTCAACTATGTTTCACTACAAAGCTAGACAGTGTATTGTGTGTGTCAGGTACTACATGGCAGAAGGAGTGCGCATCTACTCGCAGGAGACGTGGCGCCAGGTGACGGGCTGCCAAGGCAGAGACCTGGTACAGAAGTACATAGCCCAGGTGGTGGACTACTACATTCAGGCGACAGAGTGTGACAACCACGCCGTGAGGGAGGCTGCGTGTGCGTGCATAGCGGAGCTGGCTTCCAAGATACAGCCGCGTGCTGTGCGGCCGTACGTCGCACGCTTGTTGCACACGTTGTTGCTGTGCTTCCAAGACGACAGCTGGCCCGTCCGCGATGGTGAGTCTCGCCAGTCTTGCCATGTGCTTGCCCCAGTACGTACACACTGCTCGCAAGTAATTTGTTTTGACGTTGTCAGTTAGTTGATAACATTGCTTCTTCAAGTTACTTTCAGTGAAGTTAGGGACACTAATGTAACATTGTAAAATTTAGCTGGTTGTTAGTAAGCTTTTATTTGAATGTCTGTGTTCCTGTTTGACTCGGCCAGCCAATAGGAATGTGAGTACTGTACTCAACAACACAATTGTATGTTTGCAATTCTTCTCGAGACGGATAGGATTTTTCGAGTAGTTGCTATCCTATCAGGCACGAAGCTGCATATTTCAGTATTTGGAAAGGTTTGTTAACGTCTTTGTGCTGTCCACCTGTAGCAAATCAATTGATGGCGGCAACGCAACCTCTAGTATGGTATTGTACGGTGAAACTATTATTCCTGAGTGTTACAAAATCACTGAAGTTTTGGATCTGTGTCTGTGAAGTATAGTATTTATTGTGCTGTATTGAAATAAGGTAATGAAAATAATGGTATTGTATTTAGTTTTGTTTGAAATGTTTTTTATTTCAGTAACACTGATACTGTATGTCTTTGGAAGCACTATCTGAAATTAACTGAGGTTATACAAAATATTGTCTGACCTCGGCCAATCCCAATACTATATCAGAACCAGTGCTTGCTCACTTGTGATTCTAGCAAAGTACTTCATTTTATACTTTAAGCTGCAATGTTGGAATTTATACGTATTGGTGTTATAATTAGTGGTTGTAACATGACGTCTACGTATTTTTAAACCCTTCTTCCCAAAGGAAAAAGTAGGCTTATGAGATTACATTTGCACATGTGTATAGTTGTGTCTGTCTCTTACTGTGTGTCTGTATATCTCCTATTCTCAGTCCCCACCTTCCTCCTGTCCCTGAAAACTTTTGGACACGTGACTCAGTATAGTACACACAATACTTAGTATGGTGACTTGACTTTTATGTATTTTGTTCATGTGCCATGTTTACATTTTTACTTTGACTTTGAATACTTCTACCATATATGTATTTATAGTTTTCAAAATTAAAAATCATGTGTAATTGTATTTACTGAAGTGCTTATGTAAGAAAATGTATTAAAAATAGTTAATAGATACAGTTGACTAAAAAGTCAATGTAAAATGGAAGGAGTAGATGCTGTCGTTTCAGTTATGTAGCCATTGGTGTCACTCAGAGTTGTTATAGTAGCAGAGATGGTGAGATAGCTGTGGTTGTGTCATAGCGGCATGCGTTGCGTGCGGTCACTTCATCCTGTGTTTCCCCGACGAATCGCACGAGTCCATGGTGCTGCTCTACCCTCTTTTCTTCACAAACCTGGGCGATCCAATCCCTTCGGTGCGGCAGGGAGCCGCGGTGGCGTTGGGCAATGTCGTTCGCGCTTACGGACATGAAGCCACCGCAGTCGTCATGGAGAAGGTGACGGAGGGCTTGAAGGGTATTCGCAACCAAGCCGCAGAGTCGGACAAGTACCAGGACTTGGACAAGGGAGGAGCAATCTTTGGAGTGGTGAAGAAACTCCGCGACAACGACATGGACCTTCACTCCGACAATGTGGTGAGTCTCTGCCTTTGCACCAAGCGAGGTGGTACAACTGTAACACGTTGAACTCGCATTCGGGAGGACCTGGGTTCAAATACCCGGCTCTGGTCATCTTCGTTCCCATTTTCCATGTTTTCCCTAATCACTCCAGGCGAATGTTAGGATGGTTTCTTAACAAAGGCCTTGGTCAACTCCTCTCCCAGCTCCTGTCATTGTTCCAAGTTTTGTGTCGCCGTCTCTAAGGACCTCGCTGTCGACGATACATAAAAGCCTGCTCACCTACCTCTGCCTCTTTATTCACATACTTGGTAGCCTGCATTGTTCTAATGTACTTTTATTCATATTAAGACATGTCCTTACCTACCGAGTACAGGAATAACACCACATTTAACTATGCCTCTGTGTTTTCAGTAATACAGCATGCCTTTGGGAAACATGTTTTCATGCACTTCAAAATGGCTGAAAAACAGTTTTTTGGGACTTCTCTTGCCGGGAAAATTTTAACTAGATTCGTAAAACAGGATCAGAGAAGCATTCATTTGACTTATACGGTAGTCTGCATTAAAACTAAAGATTCACTTCTCAAAATCAGTGTGTGTTAATTTGTTTAAACTCAAACCATTCTCGTCAGTACTGCGTACCTGCCTTCAGCTGATAAAGTGTTGCTCAATGTTTTCTCTTAATAAACTTCTTATTTGTAATGGTTTATGTAGTGAACACTAATCAGCAGGATGATAGTCAAGTTCAGAGCAGAAGTATTTTTAACTGCAGCAATATTTATAAGGAATATTTATTACATACAAAATTTTAGTATACATTAGAACCCTGTTATAATGTTTCTGAATGGACTCAAAAAATGTTTACATTATAAATGGTAAAACATTATAAGATGGTAATTTTGTAGTATAACAGTAGTTTTAGGGATCAAATAAAGGCAGCCTTTTACCCAGGAGAACGTTAAGGTGGAAACATTACGACAGGGCTCTACTGTACGCAAGTAGGTACTTCAGAATACCATGTCACTAGGTAGTTATGTATACAGGATGTTGCAAAATTCCATGTCAATATTCTAGGGAAACAATCCTCACGCGTAGAGGAACAAAAAGTGTTATATGAACATAGGTTCAAAAACGCACCGTTTCTGCGCTATAGTTGGCAATACATGACGTATGGTTAATAGCGCGCTGGCAGGATCATGTTACTGTGTCACAGTTGTTCTTACTGTCTGTGTGTTAGTGGCGTAGTGTGTGGCATAGTAACATGTTATGTACTGCTGTAATGATGCCCCACAGCAACATGATCCTACCTGTGCGCTATCAACCATACCTCATGTATTGCCAACTGTAGTGCAGAAACTGTGCATTTTTGGACCTATGTTCATATAACATGTTTTGTACCTCTACATGTGAGGATTGTTTCCTTAGAATGTTGACGTGGAATTTTGCAACAACCTGCATAAGAGACGACACATAATGCACAGGAGTGTGAACGCAACATTTTGCTGAACACGTTGGCTTCCTCGAGCAAAGAGTAGCAGCCTTTGTCTTTCCTTATAGTTATAAAGTATCTTAAATAGGAAAGTTCAGAAATTATATCTTAGCTTGGAGAAAGAAATGTTTCCTAAAAATTATAAAATACTAATGTTACACTTGGAGACGCATAACATTACGTAATTCAAGGCCAAAACTCTTGATAGACAAAATACTTAATATGTACATGTATACTCTCATGTGCAAACACTGCACAGATATATTCGTTGCCACTGGAACACTCGGAGAACACGAGATGTTACAAGCATGACATGTAAACAAAGAAGCTAGAGAAAACCTAGCTTCCAATGCATCGACTCAATCTCTCAGCTTTGACAACTGTTATAATGTCAATGTTATAAGGTCTCTCATCACATGCAATCCGTCTGAACTCAGAAAGTGTGAACTGGTTCAGCATAGGACTGCGAAAAACCAGTTGAGCTGCTTCTGTAATACTGTTATGGGATTGTTGCACTCGCAAAGACGTACAGTAGGAAGTAGCAAAGTGTCAGGCAGGCCGTAGTTGTTCCCAGTGCTGCCCTTGTTGTGTTGTTGTCGTACTGTAGTGCAGTGTTTGTTGTAACTGTGGCAGATGTACTCGTGTGGCTCCTTGGCTCCGAGGATGGGACGTGGAGGCTGCTCCGACCACAAGTTCCGCAGACCGTCGCAGCCCTGGGAGACGGCAGATGGGTGAGTCACTTGCTCTCATTGCTTTACCTACATTATTACTTTGAAGCTTGTATTTGATCCACATTACATATTTATTGTCGCTGTGCAGCTTGTATGGCATGGCTTATGTCTAATATTAAGTTGTTCTTTTATGTAGAAACTGGCTGCATCATAAGATGACAGTTTATACACAGTATGTAATGAAAAGTGAAAACAAAACATTTTTTGTTCCTTTACTTCGGAATAAAGCTGTAACAAACTGTATGTACACATTTGTTTCTGGGTTCTATATTTTTTTTTAGATTCAAAGTATGGAACTGTTACTCACAAATAGGTCTTGTTACTTTAAATTTGTTACCGTCCATACGAACTCGCACAGTTGCATGTCACAAATCAACAAATAATTTCTGTTCCTCATTAACAGTACTGGCTGTGGTTGGCCACTGATAAACCATTGGTTCAGTATTTATCATTTAAATAAAATGGATGAGATTTTGGTCAGCAGTTAGCATAGAGGTCTTAAGCGCTGGTGAGGGTTGACATGATGTGAGCATGAGGCAGTGCTGGAATGAAGGGGTGAGGGAAACATGAGATCTGAGAAAATCCGCCTACCAGCGGTATTCTGGCACAATTCCCACGTGCTAAAATCCAGGGACTGACCCTGCTGGGAATTGAACCCGGATCACCTTGGTGTGAGGCTGGTGTTCTAGTCACTTCACCAACTGCATCCCCGTTTATCATCTGACTTCAGAATACTGTTAGCTTTATTAATCTGAGTAAATAAAATGGTAATTATGTATCATTTCATCTTAGGAAAATTACTTTAAAGAAAAGTCAGTCTAAATTTTCTTGCATTTAAAATTAACTTAAAATGTCAAAAGTTTTAGTTTACTGCCATCTGCAATTGTGAGTTTGTTCCGAAATGATTTGTATGGACGATGCTGATTAAAGGGAGCATCCAAAAATCCTGCTGAATTTCAATTTTTAGCTAATTTGTATCTTTCCACACTTAACGGCGAAAATGCAGTTGGTCGAGTAACAAGATTCTCATATATTGTGGTACGGTCTTGAATACTCATCTTAGAATAGGGATTTGAGCCGGTGGTGTTTGTGTTCAGAGATATGTTTGGTGGATTCCACTCGTCTAATAGTCGCAGGAAAGGTCCGGCCTTAGGTTTAGGCGGTGACTTCAGCAAGCTGATAAAGTGTTTCCGCAGGAGTCGAAACTCCCTGAGGATTCTGGCTACACGTGGTGTTTTGAAAGAAATGTTCCACTAAAGCTTGATTGCGCTAGGTACTGGTTACATAAGTCGGGAAGTGTAGGTGCTTCGCCTGGCAGAGGTATAGCCAATAGAATTACTAGACTTAAATTGGGTTGCGCGGTGTTACACTGTTCTTTTCTCAATTGGCTTTACCAAATTTGCGCGTATTCTTGTAGATGCCATACTTTTTTAAGTTAAAGAATTAATATTGAGTTTGAGTTTTGTACTCTACATTGAAGAAAAACTGTCACAATTATTTACAACACACGT
This sequence comes from Medauroidea extradentata, assembly GCA_003012365.1. Classification (NCBI taxonomy): domain Eukaryota; kingdom Metazoa; phylum Arthropoda; class Insecta; order Phasmatodea; family Phasmatidae; genus Medauroidea; species Medauroidea extradentata. Next base: position 32,412 of record PNEQ01004188.1, read on the forward strand.
TTCACTGGTTTATACATGAATATACACAGTTTGCTCACAGTTCACTTTACATCTTATATAGTACTAGAAAGCTGGCCGACACTTCTCTTAGCGCGATACGGAAGTGAAAAATGTCGCCGCTCTGCTGGCAAAAGGGGTTGATTTTAGGTTTCCTTCAGGGTGCAATGAGGTGCGAGTTCGAGAGTTCCCTGAAGGGGAGGAGAGGCTGCTAAATGTCCCAAGGAGTGTGGTTTCCCGGGCAGTCGACACGACACAGTCTCTCAGCAGAGCGGGAAAATTCTCACTTTTTTATGAAAGGGGTAGGCGTGTTGACCACTCACCATTTCTAGAAGAGCTCAAAGTCGGCTTCCTTCTTCAGTTGCTGGATGCGGGGGTGTGGTAATGGTGTATGTTTTTCCGGAGTTTTTATAGGACTAATTAAAGGTAGCTGAAGGCGGTGCAGGTCCCTAAGGATGCGACTGAAATTGTCTCGTTTACGTCTAGGCGGCTTGTTCTCGGTGTCCTTGTATTGACGACAAAGTTTGGAAAGTGTTGTGGATTGTTCGGCGGTTCTCTGAGGTGGGGGAATTACTCCCACAGGTATCTTACTTTCACTTACAATGACCTGTCGGCGCTTAGCTGCGGCTTCTGCCTTATGACCTTCTATCGATGCTCGTTCCTCAGGCGAGATAGTAATAATTAGGCACTCAGAATCAGACATTAGTATTTAGGAATGAAATATTAAATTACATTTTGAACTGTATATTGTTATACCTTGGTACACTTTTACATTCACTGTCTGTACACACTGGTTAATACATTCGGCTTTTCACATACACAAGTCTCTATACACTACTGGTTTACAAACTTCACAATACTTGACAGCGTGGTCATTTATGCACAGAGCCCCGGAACTTTTCACGGACTTGGCTCTACTTCCGCATCCAGCGGTCACAGATATGCGCCTCGTGGCGACTCGCGGTAGGGTGCGTTCCCTAATACTGTCCGCGCGGCTAGGGCGCGTCTCCTTCGAACGGCACTTTCGGCACAATAGTGGGTAGGACCAGGTTTCCGCTTCCTTCTCAGTAAGCAACCTGTATATAGGATGGGTAGGGGTGTTTCCGCTTCCTTCTCAGTAAGCAACCCACGGAAGATAGGTAATGGTGAACAGGTAGGAGGACGGGTTTCCGCTTACTTCTCAGTAAGCAACCCTGAGGTAAAGTGGACGTCGGGTTTCCGCTTCCTTCTCAAGAAGCAACCCTTTCGAGGTAGGGGGATGGTGCCTAAGCTTGCTCGGGGAGGAGGCCCGAGCCCTAGACTGACGATTTGGCTAGGCGAGTGCCCGCCTTATATACCCCTGAGGGAGGCTTAAAGTACCGTTAGTGTGTGGTGAATATGGCCGCCGCTGGAGAGGAGGCCATGTGCTGGCTAGCAGGCGCACCACTCCAACACCCACAAATCTCCCACACTCTGCAAAAAAATACGTGACTATTTAAACTTTCCCGCGGGGCTGTGAAAATGTCCGTGTTGCCAAAAGAAAATAAACAAGCACTAAATAAATACACAGAATTAATAATATTACGTTTACAATAATTACATACACACTTTCTATCTTAAAAGTTCATATTTTGCCGCCTGGCATTATTTGTATAGCGTCCATCTGTTTGTTTACATTGGTTATGGCGGGCGTGAATATATACATACAAAACGGTAAATATAACACCTCTAAACCTTTAGTTTTATGTTTTACAGCAACACGGCTCACAATACTGGATTTAGATGACCCTTTGGGTGAAAATAAGGACTCTTACATATTACTAATATTACGGGGCCGAGCGTAAAATATCTCTAAGCACCTTGCAGGGTGTGTCTAGAAAGCTGGCCGACACTTCTCTTAGCGCGATACGGAAGTGGAAACCACTGATGCAAGATGACCAAACTTCCGGTCATAGAAGGTCCAATATATATCTCTATTGCTTAGCTGACTGGTTGCGCGAGATCTCCTGTTACTCTGAGAAGTTCAAAATGGCGCGTGCGGGCTAAGGTTACTGACCACTAGGCGTCCCTTGACACTCGAAAGGAGGTTTGGTAAGAAGTTTTGGATTTTGTAATGGAATGTTACGGCTTGTGACACAAGGTTAGGATACACACAAGTGAGGCCATAACCAAACATTCAAGAATATTAAAAGCAAAAAATACAGGCAGATGTAAAAATAATAGTAGGAGCACGGCATCAAGTGGTTTGACAAAGTAAACATCCTACTTTACGTTGAGGAAACGGTAAGGAAACCGAGAGTTGAGGCATCCCATCCCCATATGTCTGCCCAGGTGCGTGCATCTGCTGGCCGAGCTAGCCCACGTGGGGGAGGCAGTTCCTGCCGTCTTCAATGCTCTGCCCTTGGTAGCGGAGGCCTGCCACCACCGCCACTACGCACACCATCTCGTCTTTATCGAGACTGTCTGCAAGCTGCTGCCCGTCATTGCTCGTGCCATCGGCAAGAAGACGTTCAAGTCCATCGTCGACGAGTTCTTTGATGCCATCTTCTATGGCTTGGTGAGTATTCTTGAACAACGCAGTTAGTTGTCAGCTTGTAGAACTTGTTTGACGCGTGTACTGTACAAGTGTCGCACCATCGTTAGGAAGTCCAACATGTGTGTATGTTTATTGAAAGGAGAGATGAACCATAGACGATAGCACAGTCGTCAACATGTCTGTCACCTGAAACATTCGTAGAAGTAATGTTTTGTTCAAGTGTAAGATGGTCTGTCTTATCTTCTTACCTTGGCATCATCTTATCTCAGGGTTTACAATCAATGTGATTGCTCGGTCCTTGCTCCTTACATCCAACTGTACATACTGAGTTTTACAATTTCAATGAGAAATCAAATGAATAAAGTTAACGTTACTGTTTATATTTTATTTGCCCATTTCTGGTTTGGCCATGGAATGTGCTGTAATGCAGTCATGCTGGTGGCAGACTTCTCGAATTTTCGGGTTCTACTGGAAAAATTAAAACTGTTCGTAGGTGCACAGTTATTGCAGTGTTCACCTCGTTAATGTTCCATAAATAGAGTATCATTACTGGCCATCTTCAGTTTGCCGAGCACATCTTAAAATTAGAGAGAAGTACTGTATTGTATAAACGTAGGTCGGGAAGAGTGGATTTGTTTGTGCTTTACAGTTAAACAAAATGACAATACTATCACGTGACCCTACATATCTCTAGTTATACTTGCACACAGCCTCCAGCAACTCTTACACGTCATTCGTCTTGAACACTGCCGCACTTGTTCAAGTCTACACTCAGCCTTGTCTACTATTAGGAGTAGGAAAGCTTTGTCATGTAACTCGCCTACATGCACCCTTGTGGCTATCTTCAATATTAAAAACTGTATATAACTTGCTGTCGATGAACTTACATAGTGGAGTTAGTTACAATAAATAGTTTAAAGAGAAACAGAACTAAGGATAGTACGTATGAACAACTTTTATTCCACAATAAACTGTAAAACAAATAACTCTCTTTACACTATTCCCTCACTGGTTTTCCAAGAACATTCCATAAAAAAAAAGTTTTAACTTCAAATTATAATAAAACTGTTTTCAAGCCACATGAGATAAATATTCATGTTACAAGAAATTATGTTTATTTAAATCTGATTCGTTAGTAATAATCTGAATCAATATAAGGTTCCCCGTGGTGTTGAATAGATGGTTGTTACCAGGATTACGCAATAACAAATGTAAAATTGAAGACAAAATTATTAATATTGTACGTGAAGTGCTGTAGTTAATGAAGGCATGATGCTGTCAATATGCGGAGTTAGTCACAGTTTCTCCCTCTACACTAAAATTTAAATAAGATTATTAACACTAAGAAAACTTTTTTAAATTACCAAAAGATCAAACTTACCACCAGCACGAAATCAGCCGTATTGTACAAGCAGAACTTGAAAAAAACTGTACCCTTATGTTAGAGCTGGTTATCCATATCATGCCAGAAGAGGTGGAATCTTTAGAGAGCCCACGTCAGCAGGCCGCCCAGGAGCGCAAGCAGCGCATCCAAGAACCAGAGGCTCTTCCACAGGGGCTGATCCCCTCGCCTCAAAAGCTACCAGGGCCAGAGTCCACCCTCGAGGATCGACACCAGGAGTATCTAGCATGCACTGAGAGACCTCCGCGGCCAAATATGCTTCAGTAAGATACTGAGG